>PVKA01020244.1:0-40717 GCA_004027165.1 Ctenomys sociabilis | reverse complement strand
ATACTCATAAGTGAAATAAACCAGACACACATGTGTAAATATCGTATAGTCTCCCTAGTATAACAAGCGAAAAGCAGAAATACAAAAGGAAATGTACAACAAGTAAAATCAATTGAGTCAGATAAGGCAAAGTGAATGGCATATGCTGCAGGATACTAATCAGCTTTTCTTCTGGATGGTTAACAACCTAAGATCACAAAATGAATTCCCTAATCAACTTCTAGAGGTGACAAAGAAGTTGAGAAAGACAGAAGAACTTATAAAGAATAATGTTCAAAGCAATATTGATAAAACACTATACCACAGAGACCATTCATTTAAATGCAATGCTTCTAACATAGGAAAAGAGAAATGTATTTTTGGAGATGTTGTTTAAAGTATAAGAGGAAATATTTAATATTAAGAAAATAGAGATCATATACAGGAATGACAATAAGATACAATAGCAAGAAAATAAGGGTTTGAATTAATTTTGCCTAATTGAATTGTATATGAGTATTCTTTTTTCTTTTCTGTTGTTTTGGTTCATTTTTGCTTTTCTCCCTATATCCTATCTTTGACTGCAGGCTAAAGAACTGTTGGTAGACTCCTCATTTCCTGTAATGTGCACTTGACGCTGAGGAAAGTTCCCAGTGTATAACTTCCCTTAAGACTGAAGGAATCCAAAATCGCTTCTCCATGCCTATCACAGTTAGTAGCAGTCACACAAAACAAGAAACCACAAACGAAGCTCCCCAAGGACTTTGAAAACGGACCAAGTTAACTTCCATATCTGAACTGGAAAGAGGCTTTATTCTAGCTCAAAAGAAATGACATGCATGAATTTGACCTAAAAGGTTGGCCATTATGATTCCAAACTTAAGGCACATCGTGTTTGCTTTTTGAAACTTGACATTGGTCCACAGTTTATATCAAAATAAAAGAGACTCGAGGTAGCTCTTAGACATTGGAGTCAGAGACATGTGAATAGGCGGAGAAATTCAAATACACTGGCTTTAGGTCACCGATGTTAGTTTCTGAACCAGAACTTGAAATGGAGGTTAATGACCTCCCTTACTAACCAATAGTCATTTAAATGCATTCCCCCCAAAAAATATGTATAGGTGAATCAGTCTAAATCACAATGTGGTTTGGCCTTTTTTCTTGCTAAATTTGCTGATATTTTTGGAAAGCATTGTTATGAATATGCTTCTTATAATCATCAAACACGAGGAGGTTATAATACAACTTCAATTCATTGTGCAAATATCTTCTTTTCTAACATTCTGTTAGCTCCATTTTCTTAATAACCTCCATTTAGAGTATAAAAATGTGAGACTTTATTCTGTACTAACCTAAATGTGACACGCATGGATACTCTTTATGATTCTATTAGCATTTATAACTCCTTTAGTGACACATCAAATATTTTAAACAATATCATCTAAAAATCATAGTAACATGCTTCAAATTTAATCGCTGTCTTGTAAGCAGTGAATTTGTTCAGTTTGTTTTGATCAACAAATGAAGGCATTTTCCCATTATCACTTATAGATCTTCATATATATATATATATATATATATATATATATATATATATATATATATATATATATATATAATCACATATTCCTTTGCCACTTTTATAAACTTCAGGAAGATAAGTCTGATCAGAATTTGAAACAATGGCACAGTGAGGTAGATCCACAGCTGGAAATAAGCAGACTGGTCTCTCCTAACTCTTGTTTTGATTACCATACAAATAGGCAGATTCCTATTTTTTGCTCTCTACCTTCAAGGAGACAAAGTTGGAAGCAATCCACAGCAGGGAGCAAAATTGTAGGCAATGGAGCATGCCATCTGGTAGGAATATGCTGGAAAATCTTCAGGTTTCTCATTTCAACAAAAGTAAAAGTAAAAGTCTATTAATTCAGCTTCTAGCTTGGCTGAGGAATAAATTCCACAAGTCTCAAATTGCATCTGGTTTACTACATGTCTGGCTCTAATACGTACAATAAAAGCCAGACAATTTGGATAAAATTATTGTTTCTCTTTAAGCTTTTAGCAATCAGAGGCAACAAGAGTGCTATTCCTTCCTTAAATTCTGACCCACTCTCTCTCAGGGCTCCATGATAATGATCTAACATGCACAGTCTGTCTATTTGGGTTGTTTTTTGAGGGACTATGACTTACATTTGCTCATGAGCAGGAGAAAATATTCATGAGAACAATAGTGTTTCCAAAAATTGGCACTTCTGTTAGGGAGGTTCTATGCAAAGATTGCCATGATACCAGTATTGCATACTGCACTGATGTGATCTCTAAATCTTCTCATTTCGGAGCATAGCTGCCTTTGGAAGCTATTATGCTGCTCAACTGCTGTGTAATTTTTATTTGCTTTATTATTTTTTTTATTGAAGAACAAATAGCAATGAGACAGTTTCAAGACAAATGAACAGGACAAATTCAATAAATTAACACATTGCCAAAAGTTTTTATAATGTTTTGGTGCCGTACAAGATGCATACATGATATTATACTTATAGGCATTGTTATAGCAGGTGTCTCTAATCAGTGAATGAAGAAGTGTACATAAGTATATAGCTTATCTTACTATATACTTATCTTATTTTTATAGTTGAATTATATCACAGTTTCAATAATTAATACTTTCTACCTTGTTATCTCCCTAGTGTTTGCCCATAGTACTACAAGCCAACATAATATCTTGTCCAACCACTATTAGTGCAAATCTTGCTTCTCATAGAATTATGCAGAAGCACAGCATATTTATCCTAACTGTACTGTTTATACACACACACCATAATTCTTCCTTTGTATACCTATTTTTTTTGTCTAGACGTGTCAAAGATTTATACTTCATTGTCATTAAACCAATTTAAGTGCCTGAACTCGGAGATACAATCCAACACAGTGCAGCGTTCCACAATAATAGTGAGCTGTCTGAAGAAGTTGTTGACCATAGCCATACACAGCTCAACTTATTATTATGGCCCCATGTTATATACCTCATTTTTATACATTCCTGCTGGATGGTTAAGACTAAGATAGATCAAGACTTATGTACCAAAACATGTAGCTTTTGCTTCTGATGAGGTCAGCGAAGTCCCCTCAGGGTTTATCTTGTAATCCTGCACCTTACTCTGTAGATCATCAGCCATGTGGATGAGTCACGGCCAATGCTTGACCAGTTTGCTCTCTATGAGAGCCTGAGAGAGAGTTTTCTCTCCATGTGACTCTCCCCACACTATACATCATCAATCTCTTTCCTCTGTGGCTCCATAATCTCCTTGATCAGAAAATTTGGGGAACAACTGAGGTTCATGATGTTATAGTACAGGTTCTCCTATGCCATGAGTCTTCACTGACCTTGAAAGGCTAGGGCAAACATGTTGGCTGGCCTTTCATCTCTTTTATTTCTCCAATTTTGATCTGTGAACTTAGGTTGTTAAGCATCCAGAAGAAAAACTGATTAGTACCCTGAAGCATATGATGTTCACTTTGCCCTAACTATCTGACTCAATTGTCTTTAGTTGTTGTTGTACATTTCTGTTTGTATTTCTTCTTTTGTCTTCTTCTACGAGGGAGACTATACGATATTTGCACATGTGTGTCTGGTTTATTTCACTTGTGAGTACATGTTCAAGTGGCATCCATTTCAATATAAATGCTTCAAGTTGATCATTCTTTATAGCTGAGTAATACTCCATTATATAGAAATACCACATCTTTTCCAACCATTCCTCATATGATGGACATCATGGTTGTTTCAAAGATTTTGCTATCACAAATTGTACTGCTATAAACATAGGTAGACATATATCATTATTATGATATAAGTATTTCAGTTTCTCTGGGAAAATTCCCAGTAGGGGGTAGCCGGCTTGAATGGGATTTCCAGTCCTAGTCTTTTGAGGAGTCTCCACACTGATCTCCACAATGGCTGTACCAGTCTATATTCCCACCAGCAGTGGAGAAGTGTGACCTGTTCCCCAAACCCTCTTCAACATTTGTTGTTGGTTGATTTCCTTATGATAGCCATTCATTCTGGAGTGAGATGGTATCTCACTGTTGTTTTTCTTTGCATTTCATTGAGGGCTAGCGATGTGGAGAATTTTTCCATACGTTTATTCGCTTCTTTAGTTTCGTCCTCTGAGAAGTATGTATTCATCTCACATGCCCGTTTCTGAATTGGGTCTTTAAATTTGAGGCTCCTGCTATATCTTAGTTCTTTATATATTCTAGAAACCAGATCTTTGTCTAATTGCTTATTAGTTACAATTTTTTCAAAATTTTTGGGTTGTTTTTTTCAATTTGCTGACAATTTCTTTTGATGTGAAGAAACTCCTTAAGAAGAGGTGATCCAAGTTGTTGACTATTTCAAGTGTTTTCCATGCAAAAATGTTTATTCATGAACTCTTTACCTAACCCTATGTCTTCATGAGTTCCTCCTACTTTCTCCTCCAGGAGATTGAGTGTTTCTGTTTTAATGTTTAGATCTTTAATCCATTTTGACTTTACCTTAGTGCATGGTGATAGAGCTGGGTCAAGTTTACTTTTTGGCATGCAGAAAGCCAGTTTCTCTAGCACCAATTATTAAAGAGTTTATCTTTCCTCCAGTAAGCTTGCTTGTCCCCTTTGTTGAAGATCAAATGGCTGAGTGTGATCATAGATGCCTCTGCATCTTCTAATCTATTCCATTGATCTTCAGGTCTATTTCACTGCCAATGCCATGTTGATTTTATCACAATCGCTTTGTAGTATAATATCAAGTGTTAACTGTCTAATCTGTGATATAAATCATCTGTAGAGAAATAAGATAGGTACATCTGCCCTCTCTTCATTCACTGATTAGGGACATCTGCTATAATAATGCCTGTAAGTATAATATTATGTATACACCTTATATGACACCAAAACATTACGAAAACCTTGTGCAATGTAAAAAGAAAAAAAAAAAAAAAAAGATTTTCGAATGTTGACCCATCCTTGCATCCCTGGGATGACTATTGCCTGGTCATGGTGTATGATCTTGATGATTTGATGTATTCTATTTGCTAGGATTTTATTGAGTATTTTTGCATGTTTGTTTATGAAGGAGATTGGCCTGTAGTTCTCCCTTTTAGTTGTGTCTTTCCCTGATTTTGGAATCAGTATCATACTTGCCTCCAGAAATGATTTTGGGAGGGCTGCTTCCTTTTCAATTTGATTGAAGAGTTTGAGGAGTGTAGGGATTATATCTTCTATAAATTTCTTGTAGAATTCAACTGTGAATCCATCAGGACCTGTACTTTTCTATCTCAATAGGCTTTTTATTATGTTTCATATTTTGTTGGCTGTTATTGGCTTATTGAGAGTTGTTGTGTCTTCTTGGTTCTGGTTTGGTAATTTTTAACTTTTGAGGAATCTGCCCATTTCTTCTGTGTCTTCTATTCTGTAGTAACTATCGATAATCTTCTGAATTTCCACTGGGTCTGTGGTGACTTCACTCTTTTTATTCCATATTGCATGTACTTGAATTTTTTCTTTCCTCTTTTTGATGAGGTTGGCTAGAGGCTTATCAACTTTACTTAGTCTTTCAACTAACCGGATTTCTGATTTGTGGATTCTTTGAACTGTTTTCTTGAACTGTAGATATTGTTGAAATTCTTGTTTAATTTCTTCTGTGATCCATTGATTGTTGAGTAAAGTGTTGTTTAATTCCCATGAATTTATCAGATTTTTCTGGTTTCTTTTGTCATTTAGTTCCAGTTTCATTGCACTATGGTTAGATTATATGCATAGGATAATTTCTGTTTTCTTGCTTGTACTTATGCATGACCTCTGGACTAGTATGTGGTCTATTTTGGAAAGTGACCCATATGCAGTGAAAAAAAATGTGTATTCAGCTGTAGTTGGGTGGAACATTCTGTATATGTACAACAGGTCCATTTGTTCCAAACTCTGGTTCAATTCTGCTACTCCTTTGCCAATTTTTTGTCTTGTTGATCTATCTTTTTTAGATAAGGGGGTTTTTAAGGTCACCTGTTAAGATATTAGATTAAGATATTAGGTCTTAGATATTAGGTTTTTCGTGTCCACTAAGATTTGTCTTACATGTTTGGCTACTGCCATGCTTGGTGCATGGATATTTATGAGTGTTACCTCTTGCTCTTGAATTTTTCCACTGACCAATATATAGTGGCCTTCTTTGTGTTGTTTTATCCTTCTTAGTTTGAAGTTGAGACTGTCTGAGAACAGAATTGCTACTCCTGCTTTTTTCTGAGGTGCTGGGGCATGTAGTATAGGTTTTGATCCTTTGACTTTGAGCCTATGAATGTCCTTTTGAGTTAACTGTGTTTCTTGTACACAGCCTACTTCTGGATTTTGTTTCCTAATCCACTGTGCCAGTCTATTTCACTTAATTGGTGAATTGAGTTCATTTACATTGATGGTCATAATTGAAATGTGTTGAATTATGATTGTCATGATATTTACCTGGTATTGTTTACTCCTTTGTATCCTGTGTTTAATTGTCTGTCCTGCTTAGTGGGTTCCTTCCGTTCTCACCTTTGGAGTTGTGGTCATTGTGGTCTCTCTCTAGAACATCTTTCAGCAACCTGTGTAGGGATGGCTTTGTCATCATGAAATTCTTTAGTTGTTCAATGTTTTGAAAGTATTTCCCTTCTCCATCAAACTTGAAAGAGAGTTTTGCAGGGTATAATAGTCTGGGCTGGAATTTGTTTTTGTGTAGGAGTTGAAGAACTCTGTTCCATGCCCTTCTTACCTTCATGATTTGTGTAGAGAAGTCAGCTGTAATTCTGATCAATTTTCCTTTGAATGTGATCTGCCTTTTCTCTCTAGCAGCTTTCAGTATATTATTTTTGTGTTGGATTTACTTGAGTTGAAGTTATGATTACTTCTCCCCAAATTCTTTTTATGTCATTTGTATTGACACCTTCATTCTCATTGATACCAATTAATCTCACATTGTTTCTCCTGGCTTCATCTTGCAGATGATGGATTATTTTTTTCCTACATTCTCGTTGGTTTTAAGAGATCTTTTCTCATGATGTCACTAGCTGAACCAGCGTCTTCAAGATCTGAAATTCACTTTCACTCAAAGGGTTTTGTAGAGTCGTGATTAATATATTTAGGTTTTTCTTACTTCTTCCATATATCTTTGACTCTGTGTCATCTGTTCTCTTTCTTTTCTGTATTGCTCATTCAAGGAATCCGTCATATTTTTGATCTCCTCTATTTTTTTACCCATGTCTTCTTTAGAGGTAGTTATTAATTCTTTTCCTGCAGAGTTTCTTCCAAGTTAGGTTTCCTCTGTATATTTCCAGACTTGTTTCTGTATTTCAGATGCTATGATTTCAAAGAATTTGGTTTTTTCCAATAATTCTTTTTTGATTTCAGAAATTATTTCTGCTTTGAGTTCCTTATGACCTTTCTGCTCTTGTTTCTTTGCTTCAGACACTGTTAATTCATATGTTTCAGCTGGAATAGTGCTCTCTGCACTTGTTCTGGATAAGCATTGGTTTTCCCCCTGATGTTTCTGCATTTGATACTTTATTTCTGATGCTATGTATTCAAATATTTCTTTTTATTTCAGGAATTAATTCTCATCTGAGTTCCTCTATACCTTTCTGCTCTTTTTCCTTTTCTTCCGTATCTGTTAACTCATTCATTTCAGATGAGCTAGTGTCCTCTTCACTTACTTGTGGACTTGATGCCTGAGAATGCATTTTTCACCTTGTCTTTGTCATTTTGTATAGCACTAACCTCTAACCTTTGGTGTAGAGCTTTGGTGCAGCTATAACCTTAACGTGTAATGAGATTCAGGTGCCAGTCTATTAAGTTTGAGTTTATCCAATTATGCCTGGCCTGGATCTAGCTATTGTTTTCAGTTTCTTTTTGCTGCAGCTAGTGTGGTTCCCCTCTGTTGGTTGCCTGGTCAGGCGAGCATGAAATAAACCCGGATGTAGAGTGAGTAGTGAAAATTCCCACTGTCTTGGCTGGCTTTGGGGCAAGGATCCCGAAAGTTGCCAGAGTTGGCCCTCATATCTCAGGCATGTCACTCTCTAGGTGGGTGGCCTGGGCTTTGGTGGGTCTGCTGGTCTCCCAAAAGGATAGTGGATGTTCTTATTCACTGGGTAGGTTGTTCTGGGTCAGCCAAGCTGTGCTGGGTCCAGGTCCATGGGCCAGAACCAGAGAATGCTGGGAAAGGTCCCACTGGCTCGGAGAGCCTGGAGCTCTCACTCACTGGCCAAGCTGCCCTGGGTCTGGAGTCGCGAGGTGGGCCGCTGTATAATTATGATCAAAGTCTTCTTCATACTTTCTTTATACACATACAAATACTTTAAATATAGTATAGGGCTGGAGTTGTACTAATAGTTATCTTCCTGATATCATCAAAAAGCATTAGATGTTCTATGAAATAAAAATGTTATATGATATTCCTAAAGCAACAGTAACATATTCAGAAAATAGTGACTGTAGGTACTGTATTGAGTACATCTCTCAGGTGCTCATTGGTACTATCTACTTCATAGTGTTTCATTGTGGCAATGAAACATTCATTGTAACATCTTCATAGTGTGAATGCTGCTGGGTTAACTTTTACATTAAATTGAAAATTGGGATATTTCAATAACCAAGTTGGTACACTCTGAAAAGCACTCTCTTTGCTATTCTTGAACCTATGCCAATTTCTAATCATTGGTGGTTTGAGTTGTCTTACAGCAGAGGCATAGAACTATTCTAAACAATTATCCCCACTTTTTTTCTCAAATGCTTGCTATGTACAGTTACCTAAAGCACATTCCAAATATCTTGTATTTTTGCATTATCCACCACACCATGAAGTTTAGAACTTATCTAGTATTGACTTCTTTTGAGCTCTCTTTCTCTACAGGTTTATTAGGTTGACACATTAATATAATGACAGGTGGTTCAATATCTCCAGAGTTTTCATTGAAAGTTCACAATTTTGCATTATTTTCTCTTTTTCTACCTATATCATGTTAGTTTTGCACTACACTCCTGTTATCTGCAGCAATTCAGCACAAAGATCCTTCAACTCTTCCACCACTCTACATAATTAAAGCTTTAATATTTCTTATCCAATATTCTTGAGATTGAAAGTCCTGCAAATTTCAGATATTTAAACATTTGGAATAGATATATAGCAATATATCTTTTATATTTATATACACTATAAAAATAAGGTTATCTTCACAATGAGGAATATAAACATTAAATTTGTTCACAGTTGGGAAAGACTTTCTTTTTCACTAGTACATGTTAAAGTACATAATGATTCATTTGTTGCGGTAAGTTGGTGTGCAGTATGTAACTCTTCTTTATTCTTTTGCAATTCACTTTTCCTTCTTTTTATCTCTTGTTCACAACCTTCTTTTTTTCCCCCACAGAACTGGGGATTGAACTCAGGCCCTTGAGCTTGCCAGGGAAATGCTTATTCCACTGAGCCATCTCCCCAACCCCTCCCTCCCTTTTACTGCAAAACTTCTAACTTCCTGCTTCTGCTATCTTTTATTTTGCTCTTTAATTTATATATACTTTTGGTTTTCTTTCTTTTTCCTTTTTCAAATTTAATTGGTAAATGCTTTCATTATGCAGCTCAAACTTGTAGTGATAGTGCTGTTTTCGGCCTCCCAGCACTGGGATGATAGGCATAAGCCACTGCACAGGGCTTTGGTGGCATTATAGCATGCCCTGCGTGCCAGGGCTGGCACAGAATGTGGTACAGGGGATTGGACCAGATTTCTGTGCTTCTCGGGCAGGGGCTGAGACCACTGAACTGTCTCCTCAGACCTGGTTTTCCTATTTTACAAAAATATGAGAAACTATTTAAGTTCATGCCTCTGTGTTGACATTTTATCCACAGCCCAGAAGAAATGTCACCAGTATCTTTACTGCACATGGGTTCAAATGCACGTTGGCACATGATGTCTGTTGCGTACGGAATTTTCCACTTGTGATACTGCATGAAGGCTCAGCAGGTTTACTAATTTGCAGCAATGCATATTCAAATGTTCAATTTGGGGATGCTCAATCTACACCCCATGAAGCTACTTTCTGGTTTTTCTCTCATTGTAACTGGCTCTATTTTATATTTCACATTTCTGACTAAAGCCATTTACAGGGTGGATGTTTTGTTTACCCAAAAGAAAGATGCCTCTGAGTTTCTAAGGATTAAGCAATATTATTTTAATTCCCAACAATTTCTATTCTAACTTTTTTACATATTTATTTGTGAGTTTATTTTCCCACCTTCCTTACTGTGACATAAACTACAGCAAGGAAAGGATTTTCATTTTTGACAGCAAATCTATTCTCAGTAACTAGAAAGAAACATGGAATACCTTACGTGTCCCAAGATCATTTATTACAAGAATGATTGAGTTAAAGATCGCAAGGACCCATGACAGCTAGGAATATCATTTCTAAAGAGGTATAATTCTCATTGGCCAAAGATTCTATGCAGAACAGATTTAAGGGTTTGGGAGATGTCCCCTGCAGAACAGAGGGGGATTTATGCCTTCTTTCATTCAGAGAATAATTTTAATGACACATCCAATGAGGTATGGTCTCTTTCTCTTTTCAATGATTGCTGTTCCCTGAGCTACAGTATAGATACACTACAGGCCATCTCATTTCACTTTCTTATGAGTACCAGAAAGAAGAATACACATTTAGGATTTTTTACAGGAATTTGACATTACTGTAACATAAAAATATATGACCAGCTTTCAAATAATTATTTAATTGGTTCTTAAAGAGTTGCCATATGATGCATGATGGAGGATAAAGGGCAGTTTTACATCTCAAGTAAAGGAGTAGGTCATGTTGACCTAAGAGAGACAAACCCCAGAAAATGTACATGAAGCCCAGGGCTGATGACCAGCTGTGAGGCCAGGGTCTACAGTAAGTTAATATAAAATTCTTCAAATTTAAGAATATAAAACTCTATTAAGGAAACACAAAAGCCCTACAACTAGCTCTAGCATATTTTTAACTTAATACTTGACCAAAGGACACACTTCTTGGGGGCCCAGGAGATGACTCAGTGCTTCCCTGCCAAGGGCAAGGGCCAGAATTCAATCCCCAGTTCCTAAATAAATAAATAAATAATAAATAAATAAATTATTCATGTGTATAATAATATGCACACATAGAACCAAAGCACCTTAAAATCAAATTGCAAAAGTAATAAAAAGTATGTTTAATTAACACTCATGTGTAGTAATACATTTCACTGAAATTAAATTGATAGTGCTTCAGGAATATAAAATCACCTGGTAATATACAGGCTTTCACAAGTACAGAAATTTGCAAAACAGAAGTCAGTATACATTTTTTATATAGAGCCAAAGAGCAAACAGGTTAGATTTATTGGCCTGATTCTCTCTTCTGGAACTTACGATGTTACAGTCACAGCACAGTGGATGGAAGGCACTGTGGTCAATAAAATAATATTTAAAAAGGGGTTATAAAGGAAGGACCATTTTGTATCTGTATATACAAAACAGTTAAGATAGATATATAGCTACTTTTTCTTAATTCATTGAGAAGAAAGATTTGAACTAATAGTGTTTGGACAGGATATTATGTCTGCATCATTTACTATGAATAACCACTATGAGGACAACAATATTCAGTGTATTAAGTAGTGAAACCATCCCACTAATTGGGTTTGAAACTGTCTCATTTCTATTTGTTTCTCAATAAAATTAATTTTTCTTAAAAAAAAAAAACCTTATTTATGTAACTATCCAATGTAGTGCCACATTTGGTTTTCCCTGGGTCCTGAGTGTGCTGGGGAGGGCACATCTTCTGAGGGACGGGATGGTATTTTATGCATGCTAACTCCATGGTATTTGAGGGTGGCTCTGCACTTGCAGTAATGGTAGAAGGTGAATACGAAATCAGATGATGGCAGTAAGGATTTTGACAAAACCTGCATAAAAGATTAAAAGATGTGAAAGGAAAATGGGTACACCTAAACAAAGTCTGAGGAACTGATGCATAATGAAAAGACAACCCACAAATTTGGAAAAAAAAAATTGACAGATAAGCACAAAGGCCTTCTCTCTAGAATTTATAAAGAACTGAAAAACATTAGGGCTCCAAAATTTAAAGACCCAAATACTATTTTTTTTTTTTTTTGGCAGAACCAGGGCTTGAACTCAGGCCCTTGCACTGGTCAGGGAAGTGATTATTCTACTGGACCATCTATCTGACCCTATACCTTGCTGTGTAATAGTATGGGAAGGTCCAGAGAGAGATTGAAAACTGCTTGGATCCAGGTGTCCAACCTATATCCTATGAGAAGCATCTGGTTCTAATATCATACTTTTCTTCTATGAAGCTTCCTTAGGGCATCCTTAATGTCCTTGTTTCTGAGGCTGTAGATGAAGAGATTCAGCATAGGAGTGACAATTGGTACATCATTGAGGAAACCAAACTCTTTCTAGGAGAATGCACCACAGCTGATGCAAGGTACACTCCAACACTTGTGCCGTAAAATAAGCAAACAACTGACAGGTGAGATGCGCAGGTGGAGAAGACTTTCTGCTTCCCTCCTGATGAGGGAACTTTCCGAATGGAAGAGATTATTTTATAATAAGATAATAGTATTATCGAGATGGGAAGAAACCCAAATATGGCACCAATAAAATACATGATTATGTTTTTCTTGAAAACAAAAATTAAAGACCCAATCCAGAATTGGGCATCCGAGATGAACCCACACTTCTCAGAGGACAAAATTAAAGAAGTGAATAAATACATGAAAAAATTCTCCACATCACTAGCCATCCAGGAAATGCAAATTAAAACAACTCTGATATATCATCACACCTCAGGAAGAATGGCTAGTATAAAGAAATCAACCAACAACAAGTGTTGGAGAGGCTGTGGGAAAAAGGGAACACTTCTCCACTGCTGGTAGGAATGTACACTGGTGCAACCATTATGGAAATCAATGTGGAGACTTTAAAAAACTAGTATTGGAAATTCCATTCAAGCCAGATATCCCCCTACTGAGAATTTTCCTGGAGGAACTGAAAACTTCATATCATAGTGAAATATGTGTACCTATGTTTATAGCAGCACAATTTGTGATAGCCAAATCTTGGAAACAACCAAGATGCCTGTCACCTGAGGAATGGATGAAAAAGATGTGGTATTTTTATATGAAGGAGTATTACTCAGCTATAAAGAATGATAAACTCAAAGCCTTCATATTTAAGTGGATGCCACTTGAAGATACACTCATAAGTGAAATAAACCAGACTCACATTTGTAAACATTATATATTCTCCCTAGAATAAGAACACAGAAGAAGAAATACAAATAGAAAGGTATAACACAATTAGAAGGAAAGCAACAATTTGAGGATTAAGAAGACATTCAGGAGCTTAAGGCCAGCCTGAACTGCATAGTGAGACCCTGTCTCAAAAAGACAAAAAAAAAAAAAAAAAAAAAAAAGAAGACATTCAGGTAGGACCTGGAACTCTTCTTTGTTATATGCTGCTCGAGTTTTATCACCGGATCATAGTGAAGACAAACTGAAAGTCTACATTAGACTTAGCATAACTTCAGTAATCAAAGCAAATGATGCTGATTAGCATAGTTTGACCAGTCTGATTGAGGCTGCAAACTCTGACAGAGTCCACCATCTGTGCTCTTGGCCAGCAATAATGACAGTTTCATTTCATCTGCAACAAACTGGAGGTGTCCCTCAGGAGGTTCTAGAGGAGCTCTTGGCTGCAGCAATGACTCAGGCGCCAGAAGTCCTGATAATCAGCCTTCCATGTCTGTGGGTTTTAAGCCCATGGACTTGGTTTCAACCAATCATGAATATATATATATATATATATATATATATATATATATATATATATATATATATATGTATTGAGCATATGAAAATACTTTACCTTGCCATTAATCCCTTAACAGTACAATATGTCAAATATTTACATAGCATTTACATTGAACTAGGAACTAGGTATTAAAAGTAATCTGGGGACATTTTAAATATGTAAGAGGATACTCATAGTTTGCATGCATTTGCTGTGCTATTTTATGTAACAGACTTAAGCATTCATGCCTCTTGATATCTGTTGGGGTCCTGGAATCAATCACTTATGAATACCTAGGGACAATAGTAGGTGGTAAAATGAGCATGAAATCATGCTGGAAAATACTGTATATTTTCAAGGGCTCAGAATAAACCACTGAACTTTAACAATGATATATTAACAGGATCCAGGCATGAGCTGTGGTGCCACCTAATTTTATTCTGTGTCACAGAAAATTATAAAACCACCCAAGAGCAGAGTGCTTGGAAAGCCATGTAATTTATAGAGGATGCAAAATAAAGATTTTCTGAACTTTTGTGGAGAGGAATGACTATTATCACTGAAGCCCACAGGATAGTGCAGATCCGACTAGATATTGAAGACTCCTACTAATTTAAAAGGAAGAAATTCAGGGCTTATGCCAAGGACATTTTTTCTTAAAAAAGTCCACTTTACAAAAATTCTATAAGTATTAAGGAACATAATTTTGGAAAGTCTGTATCACTGTCATATAAATTAGCACCTCAGGTTATATTTATTTAATCTCTTGAAAGTCAGAAGAAGCACAGCTCTATCTGGCAATGCCATGATGAATAATACTCCTAATGGAATTATAAATTGAAACTAATTGGTTTATGTGATTGTTATTAAGCCTAATTTAAGTTAGTTAATGGAATTTTGTTTGGCAAGGGAATAGAGTTGATCTTTGCACATGATATTTTTACTTTTGAAATAAGTTGTTATATTACCCTATTGGATCCATAGATATAAATAAACATGATGTGATACTGTTCCCATGTTCCTCTTGACTCAAAGGTTAGTTTTGAAGAAATGTAGAAAAAAGTTAATAATTCACCTGATATGTTAGTGTTGCCATCTAGAGTATTTTCACACACTGTCGTTTTGAGAAGCCTCCACATAGGGTCAAGGCACTTAAGTCAAGGTAATAGCTTTGTGGGGTTCAGGACATTCTACCATTGCTTGAAAGCATTCTAATCCCACCTAATGAAAAGAATTAACTCTGTAATGCAAAAATCAAACCAGTAGGAATATTAATAAGCACAATGCAGAAAAACATACAATGTAAGGAGTCTTCCACTCTATTGGTTCTTCAGTGTGTTTGTTTCTTAACCGGCCTGCAACATACAGTCTGGTTGAACCTGGAAATCAGTATTCACACATGTGGTCCACAAGCAGATAATGTCTTTAACCTGTGTGGCATGGAGTGCTTTCAAATTTTCCATTTAATATATCTGCAATAATTAAACAAAGCACAACATGCTTCTGCTCTTACCCCATATTCTCAATGTGTTGTTTTTCCAAATGCCAATGAGCGTTTGACAGAGTTTAGAATGGTCATTGAGTTCATATCCCACTGTCTGCTGTCTCATGTTTGGCTCATCACCTTGTAGTCCTTCAAGAAAATAAGGGGAAAAGAAACCTAAATGGAAAAATGAAAGTCCTGCCATTTCTTAATTAGCTTCTGGGTAAGTCTGTTTCCAAAAGAGCTCTCCAAAGATCATACATTCCAGCACTGCGTTGGGATGCATGGAGTTCCTCCAGATGGATCTGAAGGCATCTATAAGTATCAGTTACATAATTTTCATTCGTGTTACGTTCCATATAAGAATATCATACACAGAAAACATGACAACGAAGAGTAGAATTTGTTCACATATAAGGCTGATATTCTTTACAGTATTTTGGCTTTCCTCACTCTTTCAGAAGTGAGGAGTTACTCTGAAGCCATCTTGCAGACCAGATTTCATAACCATTTGGGCAACAGCACTAAATCATTTTGCTTCCCTGGACTTTGCAGTCGTGTCCCAGAAATGTTACACAATATTTATATCTCAGAATTTTGTGCTTAAAGAAAACACAAGACATATATTGTAGGCAAGGCCTCTACTTGTTGAAGTATGTGTAGTAAATCATGCTGTTAAAATTATTTTGAAAATCAGGGGTCTTGATTGTACAGCCAATGACAAAGGGAAAAGGAATGTAACTGATTAATATGTATTACAGATGTACAATATGCTCTTGTAGACTGTTTCTGCACATTAATTTATTCAATGTTTACCATAGCTGAACTGTGCCTGCTATTTACTGTTATTCTTGTTCGTAGATAAGGACTATCATAGTCTCAAAGGCTGATAGTCATAGCTAAGACTTTTCAGTTAATATTGAAAGTCTGAGATTTAATCAATGTTCTTTTCAACACACTTTATTCTCTATTTTAGTGGAGCAAAGGACTTGTCTTTCTCTACTGGGTAAGAATTTGAAAATGATTGACTCAGTTGACACACTGAGCCATGGGGAAAAGGAGCCAATTTTTCAGTGCTTAACTTACTAAAGTAGAATTCCTAAAATTAAAATACTTACAGGATACGATGCTTAATATAATTGAATTTTCTTAATTTCTAAGACTTAGCCTTGTGGTTTCTAACCATCTTGACAATCTGTCTAGACCAGTACAATGATTTCCTTACTTTATTAGTGCTAGCAGTGTTTAGATTTACAACACTTCTGATAAGCTTAGTGGTTATAATCTGGTCTGAAAAATACAGGAATAATGTTGGGTGTTCATTGATCTCCTTCAAGGCCAACACCTCATGCATGATTTATACTAAATATTGACCTTCATGTGTCAAAAATTATATCTGGATATCCTTTTCAAGGTTATGCATTTCTTTTCTCTAAAAGTAGGGAAATGTTTGAGCCATAAAGTATCCAAATACAAAACATCTAAGATAATACAACCACTGTTACTATAGGCTAAGTACTAAATTACAAATCAAACACTCTTTAATGTATTTCTACTTCTAAAAGCTTCTGTGGTTTCATCTTACTTAGTAGACCAAACATAAGAAGCATACAAGGGTTTACATCAATATTGATCGACATATTCTGCTATTATTATCCTTTCCCAGCTTTCCACTGATGCCACCCTGACATTTTCATAATCTGCCCAAGTACTGAGAGTAACCAGGTAACGTCCTCCTCATCTCCTCATGCTTTTCCTTATACTGGCCACAGCGATGGAGTCGCTGTCTCTCCAACACTACATTTGCATATTCCCTTCGGTTTTCATCTGGATACTCCACAGTACTCTACACACAGCCAGATATGCAGACCTGCAACTTGCTCAAATCTCCATGAGCCTAGAGTGCACTCTGTTATCTCCCCTTGTATTTTAATTTTTATCTTCCTTCTTTTATTAGGATTTACCCAGTAGTGAGAGCTTTTAAACAACTCACAGCTTCTTTCCTGGTGTCTGTTACTAACACAGTAATACAGCACCTTCTATGATCACTCAAGATTCATATTTCACTAACACTGCAAACAGTGATTGAAATAAAAATAAAACTATTCAAAATGTTTTCCAAGGGCTTAGATTATGAATATGTGCATATAGCTATTAGTATATGTTCTCTGAAAATTTTTTTTAGTTCACAGAATTTGTATATATTTGTAGTGAACAGCATGTTGTTTTATACAGTAACAGTGTTGCTACACAATTTCTTTTCTTAAGATCTTCTTAAATATTATCTTCAATTATTAAATTTCTGTGCTTGGTTAAGTTGCCCATGGATAAATTTGATGTTTCTTCGCAAATACTGAAATAAATCTTTAGTTTTTCTTGAACTTTAATAACTTATCTTCAAAGTACAATCAGAGTACAAGGCATAAATTGAAAAAAATTATACAACAATTAAACAGATAATAACAAAAAAATCCTATCTTTTCAATGAACTAAGATAAACTGATAGCATAAGTGAAAAACATTAGCATATATAAACATATTTTTGAAACAACAGAATTGCTAATATGTGACCTAAAAGTGTAATTTCATATTTATTTCAAGAAAATATTATTTTATGGAAGGTTAGACAACATACACTATTTTTCTGCTGCTTTTAAATTTTTTCGTTTCCTAAATTGTATCCATTTGCCTAGTTATAAAATTGGTTGAAACCTTTGGCTTTTCTTGCATGCACTATTTCTAATTGTTTTGGCTTCTTGTATTTTTTAGGTGCCTCTGCTTGGTTCCTTAAAGATTCAGGTTTATATGCCCATTCGTTAATGACATTGGGTTTTGCTACTTTTTAGTATATCTTTATGTCTTCTGTTGTTAGTTTACCTTCATGATTTGGGTGGTTAATTTATATTACTGTCTTGACACATACAGTAATTATATTTGTGGTACAGTAAAACACTATTGAAAAATTTTCTTCCTGTCCTTTTGTTTATTATTCCTTTTATATTATTTAGTTTGTCTTCAAAACACTATGCTGGGCCAGTGAGATAGCTCAGTACAATACGTGCTTGCCTGGCAAGTGTAAAGGGCCTGAGTTCAATCCCTGGTTCCACAAAAAAAAAAAAAAAAAAAAAAAAAAAAAAAAAAAAAAAAAAAAAAAAAAAAAAAAAAAAAAAAAAAAAAAAAAAAGAAAGAAAGAAAGAAACAACAACAACAAAAAATAAACTATGTTTTTGTTTCTTCTTCTTTTTAGTAAGTTTGAATATTTTCTATGCCATTTGCTTTTGCAATTTTGCTTCTTTCTAAACACTTTTTCAAAATCTTTAATGGACTTTGCTATACTGTGAGTGATTTCCTAAACAGCAATATTGTCATACTTATCTGGGCCCACTTTTTTTCATAGTAACGAATGATCTGTTGTTTTATTTTATTTTTCCAGTGTTTGGTGATTAAGTATCCTCATTCTGGTTTATTTCCCCAAATTCTAAAGTCTCATGCATTTCCATGGTGTAATGCTTTGAATGTCTCCAAACGCATGCATTCACATGTTGATGTTATTTGAGAGTGGGAACCTGGGAGAGTAAATGTGTTAGATGAGATCGTGTAAGTCCAGTCTCCAGAATCAGTGGTTCTGTAAGAAGTGGATCAAAGTTCTTATAACATGTTTCCTTACACTACCATGTGATGACCATGCTATGTTGGACTAAGAAGTTCTCTACCAAGTGACCTCCTTGATGAGGGACCTCCTCAGTTTCATGAATGTAAGAGCTAAATTTCTCTGCTTCATAAGATACCTGGGCTCTGATATTCTGCTGTAGTAACACTAACATGCAGTGCAACTCAGCATTGGAATTCGGAGAATCCTTCCATTGCCAGATCATTCTGCAGCCTGGAGCTTCCACTTCTTAAGTGCCTCATCACAAACTACAATTACTGCTTAGTAGTAAAAGGAGAAGTGACTGAATGATGTGTGCTTCTTTCAGAGCATGGAGATGCTGGTGAAATTGCAGAATCCATCAGTCCACTAATAAATTCAAGAAATACGTGGAGATGGAGAGACACTATGTGATCTAAGCAATGTTTTATCTTAATCTGTGACCTGTAATTTATGAAGTATGAGAGGGTTTTCTTTTTCTTTTCTTTGGTAGAACCAGGGATTTAACTTAGGCCCTTGCGCTTGCCAGAGAAACACTGATTCTACTGAGCCATCTCCCCTGCCCCATAGGTTTTCTTTTTCATGTGTGGTTAAAGGTTTTAACTTTTATTTCATTTTTAATGTATAAATTAATCTGGTAACAGCTTTACTCTAGTTTCTAGTTCTGAAGTCCTTGCTCATCTCTTTTAAGATTATCCTTCTGCTACCATTTTAAAGACCCAAACTCTGATATTCTTTTAAAAAAAAATGATGTTTATTTCTAGCAATCTTCATCTATAATTGCTATGTTGGTCAGCATGAACCATGTTGTCCCAAAAAGCTTCACCAAATGTGTCTTAGAGTAAATAAAATCCAAAAGGTACAATAAATACCATGAAAGGGAAAGAAACTATTCTAAGGGAAGGAACAGCTGGGATGAAGAGAAGAGAAGAGAAGAGAGAGAGAGAGAGAGAGAGAGAGAGAGAACACATGTATACACAGGAGATAGTTTGGATAATGATACTGCTGAACTCTACTTTTCTACTTAAAGGAATAGTTAATGTTTCTTTTCTTATCTTTAATTTTTTGACCAAATTGTCACAGTTACATCTGATAACCTGAATAACTAATTTGAAGACAATAATATTCAGTATAACAACCATTGTTGAATTTCTATCATTTTGTTTAGGAAAGTTCTGTCTGCCTCTTTTCTATTTTATTTTACAATGCTTTATTCTCTTTAAAAAATAAAACTGTGATTTTCTTTATTTTTTAATTTTTGTTTTATTGAAGTACAAATATCAATGAGACAGTTCTAAGATACCTTGACAAGATGGATTTCATAAATTAATACATTGCAAACTGTTTTCATAATGTTTTATCATATAAGGTGCATACATGATATTATACTTACAGACATTATTATACTGTATGTCTCTTAACAGTATCATCACTGACACCTTGACACTGTCTTTGGAACGTCTATGATAGAGTAGCTGGAGAGAGCTGCTGGCCATGTTGCTCAGAAGATATAAATGACAAATATTAGAATTATATCACATATTAGAATATCAAAATTGCTGGAAAAAGATAGAAAAATGGGAATGATATAAACAATAATAGTAAACTTTATAGGTAGGTAGATAGATGATAGATAGATAGATGATAGACAGACAGACAGACAGACAGACAGACAGACAGACAGATAGATAGATAGATAGATTGAACCCAGTGTCTTCATAATCTAGGCTCTATTCCCAGCACTTTTTTCCTTTCCTTTTTCAATCTGTTCATTTCCTTTCTCTTTTAATTCTGTGAAAGCTGAGGTTGAGGTTCAGATCCATCTGCTTCAGCTTCCTAGAATGTAGGATTTACAGACATGCACTCCTACCCCTAGCCTGAACAATGACATTTGAGAAAGCAAAGAAGGCATAAAGGGCAGACTAGATATTTTTCACAAATAGGAAATGATAGGAATCCATTGTGTGTTTGTAAACAGTGATGAAGAATAGGGTCTTAAAAGAGTGGCAAGATGTAAACTTTTGCAGAGGGGAGGAAGGGGTACTGGTGGGGATGGTAACGGAAGCCATCAGATTCTTGCGTACAGTCAAGTTTTCAGTTTGGCTCTTTTAAGATTGAGAAGAAAATTCAATATTTACAAGTTTAGTTTTAAAACTAGACTGGAACTTGAAGACAATGACTCTAAGGTATATCCTTAATAAGTGCTCCGGAAAGAAGATTGTGCCTTGTCCCCTGTGGGGTCTCCATTGAAACTGTTTCGTTCTTGTTTAGAAAAATAAGCTTTACCAGCAAGACAGCCTCCTTTCAGCCAGTTCAAATTCCAGCAGGTCAACATGAGTAACAAGAGATTAGAGGTGTGAACTTCCTCAATTTATGTTAACAAGGTGCTAAATGGGAAGGCCAATTATGGCTACCCCTGACTTCCTGCCTGCTGAATAGCCTGTGAATGGGCTTGATCTTGGTATGGTCCTTGTTCAGTGGTATTTATAGCATTCTCGGCTCATACTTATTGAATTCCTGAAAGTATGGGTTGTGGATTCCTCAGGGTATTGGGGAATTTTGTGGGTTCACTATAAATACCCAGATGCTTTCCAGAACACCTGGCAATAAATTCCAACTTCTTTAACTTCCTCTTTTTTCTGATGCAAGGTTATTAAATATGAAATATCACATGCTGAAATTCACATAAAGGAGCCTAATTAGTAAGTGGAAGAAGTGAGAGTAGGGGTGCACATGGTAAGAAAGGGATCCTGGCCAGGCTACAAGAAGGGATTTATAATCACAGAACACAAGGAACTTAATCCCCTTCCTCATCCTGCCTGGCATAACAAGGTTTTCTGCTGATATTCTTCCCTATTGAGGCTTTCTTTCAGCCCTAACATATTATGAGTTTTCTATGTTTCTCTTTTTAAATTGTTATTGTATTTATACTAGTTTTAGATTTACATGAAATTTGGGGAGATCTAGCTTGGAGTCATGCCATATGCCTTTCATCTCAATATTGGCTTATAAGAAAATACCAGCGCACAGTTTCAATTTAAGAGAGAAAATAAAACACTGGCCATCTTTCTTTCTTCCTCTTGTTTCCTTCTGCTTTCTCTACTTTATTACATCCAAAGATATGCTGTTAATTAAATCCTCAAAAATTCTGATAGAATAAGGTTATCAAGGTTATATTTGAATCAGGTTCATAAATACTGTGCAGCTTCCCTGCAAGTTTCCAAAGCCAAGTCAGTGAATCTCTTCTGGATACTGAATTCACATCACTAGTCTTCAAAGCAAAGAAGCACCATGAGCCAGAATTTAAATTCTCTGCACCACTGACTTTCTTGTGGCAGGAGCTCATATGCATTCTGGTGCCATTCTCTGACAACTTCTCAGTGCTTTTGGTACAGGTGAAGTAATATCTTTTGCTAAGTTCATGGCTAAGCCTTTATAATAAAAAACAGGTTAAGGAAAGAAAGCATAAACTTTATTTAATATAGGTTTTATGTGGCACTGGGGCCTTCAAAGGAGAACACATAAAGAACAGGGGAAAACTGTGCTTTGCTATGGATAATTGTGTAGAGAACAAACCTGGGGTAATTTAGTAAGGGGTGTTCAGATTCTTGTCAGTATTCCCTTGTGTCTTTACTTTTCTTTGGGTACTGGGGGAATAGTGTAAGGAGGGGTCATATGGCTTTAGAAGATGATCAGATAATATTTGATGGTGTGTTTTAGGGGAGACAGGTGAGAAGGTACGAGTGGTCTCTTTATTTCTGTGATCCTTTATTCAAATGTCAAGTTGTCATAGTTTGATTTACAATGTCTTCAGCAGCAGCATTTCTCTATCTACACGTTCAAACCTTTTCCATCTCTTGAGAAATATTTTACAGCTAATAAGGCTTTTTTCTTTTCTTTCTTTCCTCCATACCCACAGGATTTCTTGGGATGCAAGGCAGCTGATACAACTACCACAACACAACTTAAATCTAGAAGCAATGTCCTAAAATTGTAAGAGTTAGGCTCACAAAATTTAATTCACAAAGGGTGTTGAATTACATAAATTTTAGCTGAATTGCATAAATTTAACTAAAATTATTCTCCTCTCATTAAAGAGGAGAATGAAAAAAATCAGCATTAGTCATCATATGACTTATGATTTCTTAGAAAATGACTATTAATTTGATGGGGAATGAAATACCAAAGGAGCATTAAACTAATAAAAAGATTGACTAAATTTTCAATCCTTAGCAACTTCTAAAAGGCTGTTTCATACTTCAGTTCTAAACTTCTGCTTTCTGCTATTTGTAATGACAGTTAGAATAATCTTTTCGTTTTTAATCTGTGTATTTCTCAGAAAACAGAAAAGTACACCAAGGGCCAGCCTGATATCTCAGCAAACTAAAGCACCTGCTCAAGCAGAGTACAGCTGCTGGAGTTTATTCTCTGTGGTGCATTTCCAACCTTGCCCCATGGAGGGCTGAGATGGAGTTGAGACTGGGTGTGGTGGCAGATGCCTGTAATCTCAGCAATTGAGATTCTGAAAATGGGAGAATCATGAGTCCAATCTGTGTAGTGAGACCTTATAGATGCTGTAGGTCCTGCACTAAATAGAAGAAAGAAAGAGTATGGCCATCTTCACAATGTTGGCTCTTCCTTCCTAGTAGCAGGGAATATCTTTCCATTTTCTGAAATCCTCTGCAATCTCTTTTTTAGAGTACTGTGATTTTCCTTGAAAAGATCTTTGACTTCCCTAGTAGATTAATTCCAAGATATTTCATTTTCTGTGGTGCTATTATAAAAGGTATTGTTTCTCTAATTTCTCCCTCAATGTGTTTATTATCTGTGTAGAGGAGAAACTATGTTTTAGGCTATGGGTCTAGAGCAGCAATTCTCTTTGAAAGATGGTTTTTTTAAGTAGATGATATTTAGTACTATATGGAGATAAGTCTTTTAATAAAACAATATTGATGCATGCTACTGAATTTGATTACATAGAAATTAGAGATCTTACTAAACATATTATAGTGCACAAAAATATTCACATATCAAGATAGAATTATCTGGTCCAAAACACCAATAGTGTCAGGTTTCTGTTGAACACAAAAGAAAAATAAAAGACCAGTAAGATAGCTCAGTGTACTACGTGCCTGGTTGGCAAGCTCAGAGACCAGAGTTCAATCCTTGGCACCGCTGAGCCTGCCACTGAGTCTGGGTGTGGTGGCACATGCCTCTCGTTCAAGTGCTGGTGAGGTTGAAAACAGGAGGATCATCATGTGTCCAACGTGCATAGTGGGACTCTATACTAAATACAATGAAAGAAAGAAAGAAAGAAAGAAAGAAAGAAAGAAAGAAAGAAAGAAAGAAAGAAAGAAAGAAAGAAAGAAAGAAAGAAAGACAAAATATTCATGGGAATACACAGGGAAATGTGTCAGTGGACAGAAAGAAGTAACCCAAACGTACAATTTTTATAAGATTTCTAAAAATAATTATGTTATGAATCTTAGGGTGGCTACTGATAAGGAAAATGAGATTAGAAAGCATCTTCTATAAAAGGTGAACATCATGTATAAATGTATGAAAACATGAGACAAAGCACTTTTATCTAGAAAAATAAAGAATTTTTAAAAAGCAGGTTTCCAAACTTAAAGACCAAATCCAAAAATGGATACCTGAGACAAATATACACTTCACAAATGAAGCAATACAAATGCCAAGTAAGTATATAAAAAAATGTTCAGAACCATTGGCCACTCAAGAAATAAAACTTTCGATAGCACTGAGATTCCATCTCACCCCAGAAAGAATGGCTATCATCAGTTCGTCAGCCAATAACAAATGCTCGAAGGTTTGTGGAGTAAAAGGAACCCTTCTCCATTGGTTGGAGTGTATACTGGTATGAGCACTATGGAAATCAGCCAGGAGATATCTCAGAAACCTAGTATTAGGAGTCCAATTCAACCCAGCTATTACCCTCTAGGTATTTTTACAAAAGAACTGAAAACATCATATCAAATTGATTTAATGTTTGCCGATGTTTATAGCAGTACAATTTGTCATAGTTAAATCTTGGAAACAAAACACATGCCCATCAACTGAGGAACAGACAAATAAAAGATGTGGTATTTTTACACAGCGAGTATTACTCAGTTAAAAGTAAAAAAAAGATGCACTTGAGGTTTTATAGGTAAACCTCAACCAGTGACCATACTGGTAAGTGAAATAAACCAGACCCACATGTGCACACATTCTATTATCTTGCTAGTATGAGAACATGAAAGAATAAATGTGCTCTTAAAGGTCCAACAGATACTGTGATAGGGAAAGAATCTGTTCAATGTGAAATAAAACCTGGGACAAAGAAAAGGACAAAAGAAAGACAGCAAAAAGATACACTTATGCATGCATGCAGGATAACTTGGATAATTGTACTGATTTCTGCTAGATTTTTTTTTTTTCTGTATTTTAGGGAAGGGTCTATAGGGTGTTTAGGGTCTCACTACTAGATCTGACTCATAGTGATCTGCCTGTTTACAGCCTCCAAATAGCTCGGATTACAGGTGCACACCACCATGCCCAGTCTCAATTGCCATCTCACTGCAATTGCAGGGGTGGGGCTGGCATTGCAGGCCCAGGGAACAAACCCCCAGCCCCTGTGCCTGCTTGCAGTTGCTTTAATCTGTTGAATTATTTGGCCAGCCCTCTGCTGGTCTATTGAAAGGAGCAATTAATGCTTTTTTCTTTCTTCTTTTTAATTTCTCATATCCTTTTTTTAACCAAATTTGCATGTTTATAACTGGTAATCCAACCAACTAATTTGAAAGTAACGTTGTGTAATACAGAAAACATTGTTGAATTCCTTTTACTCTATCTAATGAAAATTTGCATTATTTTCTAATTTTTTCTTACCAGTTATTATTCTCCTAAAAAATGTGGGTATTGGAAGGAAATAGACTTTTTTTTTTAACAACTGCATATGAAGTAGGTGGAAATGAGGGTATGCGGTAAGGAGAGATATGATCATCATGGGTGACCTTGGTCCTTTGGAAAGGAGCCACAGAAATGGAGGAACTGCTCAGGAAACTGTGCTCTGAGTTCACAATCTGAGCAGTGAGCCCAGGATCTAAGATAATTAATTGTCAAGCTGTGCTAAATGCATGATCAATGGGATATGCTCAGGACACCACCAGCACAGCCTGGAGGGCAGGGAAGTAGCCAAATGGGAAGGGCTGCCCAGGCTTTCCAGATGAGATGACAGAGGTTGTGTCTAAAGGAAATCCTAAGAAACAGGTCACTGTAAACTAGGTGAGAGGAGAAAATGGTGGGGAATTTATTGCAAATCAAAAGGCAAGTGCATAAAATAGATGTCAAAAAGAATTAGAAGTTTTTACAGTTCAAGTCATGTAGCATAGGAATCATGCAATGAATAGGTAGAAAAGTGAATCAAAGGTGAGAGTTGAATGTAGCGAGTAGGGGCCCAGCAATTCATGAGGTTATTTCGGCATCACTGCCACAGGTGAGACTAACCCAGAGTTGCCAAGGAGCTTGTAAACGGGGAGTAACCATATCAGGTGAATCTTAGGGAAATCACTCTGCAGAGAAAGGATATAGAGAGGGGTCAGGTCTGGACTGCAGGGTGCCTACCAGAAGATCTTGAGGCCAAATAAGTAACACTACCCAATGTCCCAGCCGGATGCTGTAACTGAAATGAGAATTTTATTTTTTCTGACTTTCAAAATGTGAAGAAGATCAAATATCCACAAAGCGAAGAAGTTTAAATGTTCTTCTCATTATATCACCACTCTAGAACATGTGAGTCTATACCGCTGAGTCAGACAGGATGGTGACATCCAGAAGGGACAAGGGAGAAAGCATATGTGTGAGCCAAAAGAAAGCTACAGTCAGAAAATGTCATGGGTAGGGTGCAGACACCCTGCAGCAGTATAAAGAGCAAGCAGAGGAGCAGAGAATCGGAATGGGCTCCCTGAGCACATTATGATCCTCTAAGTGGAAATAACTGGCGACAATTATGAAACACTTAGAATGAGAGAAACAACCCATGGACATTATCTCCATTAGTCCTTAAAGTTAGGTACATTTACCATTTCTGTTTTACTGATGAAAGAACCAGGGTATAAACAGATTAAGGGACTTGCTGGTAGTCATTCATCTTAGTTAAATGGTTAAAAGCAAGAATCAACCCAGCATGGATAAAACAAATATAAATCAGACAGACAAACGGAGAAGGAAGAGGTTTTCCCCGTGGAAAAAATCTTGTGATGGTTTGTGTCTAGCTGTCTCCCTGAAGCCTCATGCACTCTTTTGGAAGTAGGTGAATATAGTTTATGGCTGACTCATAGTGCAGTGCTGGAATTAAGGGTGCTGAGGTGAAGGTCGGGTAATTGAAGGTCAGTCACTAACAGGATGAGACTGCCCAAATCCCAGCAGTCCGGATAAAATAAAAGGAACAAAAAAGAAATGTATTCACCCCTTTGTGATTTTATTTTTGCTGTTTTCAGCCATGGCAAACCATTACCCTTCCACTGTGAACAACCAAGTCTTTGGCACCAACAAATTACACACTGAAATTTCTATAGTCTGTGAGCTAAACAAGTCTCCCCACTTTAACGTGGAGGGTCTTGTATTTTGCCTCAACAATTAGAAAAGTAACTAAAACAAAAGCCATCACCATAGACACTAAATTCAGAAAAACTGGGCATACACAGAAAGTAAGCCTGGATAGGATAAATAGCCAGAAATAAGCAGATTTTTTTTTCCTCAATGTATGTGAACAAGCACCCAAGTATCTATCATTAGGCACTGTCATGCAGACTAAATTGCACTTCTAAGGTGAGGGATAGACATTTTTCCTGCAATTCCCTCCAGCTCTCCAAGGTGGGCCATCTTGAATAGTTTAGAGCAATTACTTAATCACATACTTCCTAATTGGCAAAAAAGAAAACAAGGGAAAAAAAAGTTAATGGTATCTTCAGAATCCTTCTTTCCCTAGCTGCCAGGAGAGTACACATGGAACAGATGCCAAAGATTGCTTGGAAACTTCAAAAGTGCTGGAAACCGCAATTACTATCAGTCTCTCTATGTGCTGCTGCCTGGGTTGGCACCAGGAGCAGCGGTGGCACTTGCCAAGGGGCTCAGGTCGCCTGCTCAAGTGACTCCTTACTTATAAAGCCATGCAGTGATTTTCATTCCCCTTAAAATTCCAAGACAAAATAAAGACCAAATAACTCTCAATGGACAAAAGTTGAAAGGGATATCAAGGGAACATTGTCCTTAAGAGCTTACCATACAGTTAAAACTCTACATAAGGCAAAGAGAAAAAAATAACATAGAAAAATTTTGTGCAAAGTTCTGAAGACCTTCATCTCATTTGTCTGCTAAATGCCTCTTCTGTCTTGTGAAATGACTACTACTATCATTACAGCATGAGTCTTAAGGCCAAACCCATCTATTCATTCCCAGAATTCTGCAAACTACTGTACAAATCTTGACACATTTCTACTTCTCTATGTCTTTCTATAATACTACTGAGCTTTTCCATTAAATAATCTCTCCTGTAGTTGTCTAGCCAAATTCCACTTTAGCTACAATTATGTTTAACTTTTTAATGTTGACCTGCCCATTCCAAATCTTGTTTACATTCTTATTCTAAAGTCTTATTTGATGGCAAGCAATGAGAAAAGGAAATCAACTAATGTGCTTAACTTAAATGTGAACATCTACAATATTGGATTCTTTTGTAGATTTATATGTCTCACTATTTAGATCTCTTGAGTGTTGAACAAACTGGTACCAGGTCATTTATCACTTTATTATTTATTTTGACACAAGGTGTTCTAAATAGCAGGTGATAAATCAACTGTTAAATAAATTGAAAAAAGTCCTTCAAAAAATTAGTTTCTCACTTTAACCTATGCTCTTGAATTGTGATTGCAAATTTATTTTCTCTAAGTTTTATCTAGGGCCAAGTGTCAAGTCCTTTGTACTTGGTTAAGTGCGAGTTAATTAGGCATTGTGAAAGTTCTCCTTTACCAGAAAACATCCTGTGGCTTCACAGGAAGAAACTACGATCTCTGATCTCATTCCAGAGTATAGTATTTACTGAGTTCATGCAAATTTTTTGTAATTATTAAATACATCTTGATTACCCCCAAGATGTACTGGGCTTACAAAAGCTTCTGAACTATTTTTTTCCCTTTTCTCTTACCTGGAGAAAGAAAATCTCATTCTTTCAAAGATGAAAATTGTTGTCTTCTTTCTGGCCTTGGTTGCTTTGATTACCCCAGTTCATGATTTTACACATGAATATGTACAAAGACCAGAGCTTAGGACCCTCCAGCTTTGAGTACTGTTATGTTTTAGTACCACTCAGAATTGTCAAGGGATTGGCATGGAAGTTAAGGCAGAGCTGGACAATGTTGAGTGTATGACTTCTGGACTAACCAAGACAGGGAAACAAGAACCACAGGTGGATACCAGCTAGTTGGGACTGACTCACCCTAGGGTCCACCCCTGTACTGCAGGCAGATCTGTGCTCCCCAAGAAGAAAGAATGCTAAGAATGGGGGCGGTAAGTGCTCCAACCATGCAGGACATTTTGCTTTATGTTTATCCTGTTGGTGTAAATAAAATTTTTAAAATAATTGACAGTAAGCTTATGTAGAGTATTTCCTGCAGCAGAATCAACAATTAATGAAATTGTGTTGTATTTTTACCATATTTTGTATTTTTTTTCTGACTTCGCACTATTGTCTGTGCTGAACTATTTTAAAGGAAATCATAGATACGGTATTTCAACTCCATCATCCCAGAGCTGCAAGGCAGCCAGAGTGAGGAAAGAAATG
Source organism: Ctenomys sociabilis (assembly GCA_004027165.1). Classification (NCBI taxonomy): domain Eukaryota; kingdom Metazoa; phylum Chordata; class Mammalia; order Rodentia; family Ctenomyidae; genus Ctenomys; species Ctenomys sociabilis. The sequence continues at coordinate 10,868 of PVKA01020244.1, read as the reverse complement.
TAGTAGTGAGACCCTAAACACCCTGTAGAACCTACCATAAAATACAAAAGAAAAAATATATATTATTCAGAAGAACCAATCCTCCATGAGGAATATGATTTTTATGTACTACAGTCATGTAGCAAAAAAGTAAAAAAAAAAAAAAAAAATTGAGTACTTTTTAAATTTCATGATTATAACTAAGTACTTTGACAATCTTTCCAATCTTTATTCACATTTCCTAAACAATATCAACACACATTTTACTCATGGATAATTTTTACCTAGATCTAAGTAGGGTCACAAAATTGTACTTGGTAAGGCTTATTTTTACCAACGCCTTTTCATGTTAATCTCTTATTACAGACCACTCTGGCAGTTGTCTTTTAGAATAACATCAGTTCCAAAAGTTTAATGAATTACATTCTGTTTTGTTTTGGCAAAGATTTGTTTATAAGTTCAATATCACATCAACCCACACACACGCACACACACACACACACACACACACACACATACACACACACACACACACACAATTTGTTCTGTTTTAAGTGAGACAAGGGCTGGGAAGATAGCTCTATAAGTGCTTACCTGGCAAGCATAAGGTCCTAAATTCTACCCCTAGTACAGGCAAAAAAAAAAAAGTGAAAGGTGACCTGGAGCCTTCTGTTGTGAACACCTAATGATTTCAGTGAAACACTCACGTTCATTTTCCATCTAAGGACTTCGTCCACTAACAATGCCTGCCTAAATTAATTACATAGGAGAGGTATAACATTACTTTGAGTTCTAATTTCCTTTACTTATCAGCTTGCAATTCTACTAAGAGAAAGTCCTCCTCTTTTTTATTTGTGAGAATATTATATTTTTTAATTAAGCAATGTTTAGGTTACAGTAGAGAATTTCAAGGTCTATATAATTAAATGCTATGAAATATAGAAATGAAAATATTTGCTTATAATCATGATTTCATGAGTAGATTAATAAATGGAAAGTGTCTTTTAACTCTTTATATACTATACTCCCATAAATGCATTATTTATAAAATATTATGAGAAAATACTTTAAAAATCATGTATTATTTTTATGCATTTTTTGTACAAAAATAAATAACATAACAGCTACTTAGTTTTAAGTATTCTGAACAGGACTGGTAAGTATAAGCACAACTGAAACTTTATATTGACTGAATAGCAAATTCTCATAGCTTAAAAATGCCAGGAAAAAATATAAATCCATTTTTGTCATTAAAATTATCTAGATTAAATAGCTACACATAGATTGTGAATATGCCTTTCTTAGGTGTTAGTCATAAAAAGTGTTGTTTAGGCACCAATAACATTCTCCCATAAAATTTAATTATTATTACTTTGGTTCTTGTTTAACTTTATGTTATTTCTAAGAGAAAGAAAGAAGAATACAGTTAATATTAAGATATTGTATGCTGCACTATTGATAAAATATTAATTCTCACAAAATTGGTAAGAATAAAAGAGCTCATATCAAGAAAAGCTAACTTGCATTTACTGAAAATAATGTGTTCATCATCAGAATAGGAACATTCCATACTTGCATGTATTTAAACCAACATTGAAAGACAAATTATAGTTCCAGTTTGCATATGAGGTTGCAGAGATTCCAAAATCTTAAAAGTTCTAGTCTGAAGCTCAACTATAAAGTAGTGAAACTATTATTCAAACCCCAAACTACCAATACCCTAAATCATGTAATGTTCTTTAATATTTTAACTAGAATTTAGAGAATGCAAGCTGGTAGGAAAAAGACATGGAGTGACAGTCTGAATTTCATAACACACAGAGCTCTTCTCACCATATCATTTCTACCTGTCAACTTGCAACAGAGACAGAGACAAGATTAAAATACAAAAAGCAAATTTATTATTTAAAATCTAATGATCAATTGACAGATCAAATAAACTTTGTAGACAACTGTTAAAAACTACAATTTTTACTGAATGATTCAATGATTATTTTTCAGCAGATTTTATGTGACAGACCCATCATTACACCTTAGAAAATCCATTAACATTCTTATCAGGAAGCTAGATTGAGGACAAAAAATTATATAACGTAAGAGAATGACCAGTACTCTGAAAAAAATATACATATAAATAGGCTGCTAGTGGCTGTGATACAGAGTTTGCTATTCAGGCTGTCTTCTGATTTGAGATCAAGATGAGATGAGATCTTTTCTTGAGGGGAGGGGAAGGGTCTACAGGGTGTTCATGGTCTCACAACTAGATTGGATTCCTAAGGATCCTGCTGCTTACTGCCTCCCAAGGGCTGGGATAACAGGCACGTGCCACCATGCCCAGTCTCAATTGCCTTCTCAGTGTTCCTCTAGGGTAGGGCTGGCATGGCAGGTCTGGGGATTGAACCCACAGACCCTGCATATGCTTGCAGTAGCTTTCATCTGCTGAGTCTTTGGCTGGCCCTGAGGTAAGATCTTTTTTTTTTTTTTTTTTTGCCTTTTTGAGACAGGGTCTCACTATGCAGTTCAGGCTGGCCTCGAGCTCACTTTGTAGCTCAGGCTGGTCTCGAACTCACAACAATCCTCCTGCCTCAGCCTCCCGAGTGCTGGGATTACAGGCATGCGCCACCACGCCCGGCTCAGAGGTAAGATCTTAATGAGAGTAAAAGCAAATACAAAACTCTGACACAAGATCACTATGCTTTGTGCAGATCTTAAAATCACTACTGATGATTTTCCTGGTTCAAGTATCCATCATTTTGTGTAATCTCATGCTGTTGAGGGCAGGTGGGACTAGCAACAAGCTTTCAACTAGTAAGTTAAATGTGACAGAATTTCACTTCATATATGACAAAAATAACACTATATCTCTCATTTCTGACTCCATATAGTATAAAATTTCATCTTAGCCAAAGACATTCCCCCTTGCAAGCAAATTTTTACACTGTCACTATTTATCAAGATGGGTACACAGCAGATAAACGTAGGTGTCTTCTAAGAGCAGAGGGTTTCAGTATTACTATTGTAGCATTCAATTTGACCAAAAGCTATATTTGGTTAGAAGATATCAAATTCTACACTTGAATTTTAAGTACAGTATTTTGACATGCTTAGACAATAACATATAACTCAATTCTTGCAAAGAAATTGGAACTGAAGGTATAGTTCAGTGTTAGAGCTCTTGTACCATAGAACATGGGTGAAACCCTGATTTGTATTTTTTGATGATTATCATCATCAAAAAAAAAAGTGATATAATAAATATGTGAGCCCGATCCACCCCAACCCGGCCTGCCCTGCAACTCGCTAGAGCCCGAGCCCCCAAGCCAAACTAGCGAGTGCGAATTTTTGTGAATCTTCTGGTCCCTGATCCAGCCCAGCATGGCCCGGTGAATGTGTGGTAGAGACTCGGCACTCCATGGTGCTCCCTGGGCCAGGAGCACAACAGAAGGGAACCACAGGTTCATAGATGTGCCAGAAGGGTTGCAGCAAAAGGGAGCTGAACACAATAGCTAGATCGAGGCCAGGCATAACTTGATAATCTCAAACCTAGTAGATCGGCAACCGAATATCATTACATGCTAAGGCTATAATTGCATCAAAGCTCTACAACAAAGGTCAGAGGTCAGTGCTATACAAAATAACAAACACAAGGGGCAAAATGCAATCTCAGGCCTTGAGCCCACCAATCATAAGTGCAGAGGACACAAGCTCAGCTGAAATGAATGAATTAATGGAGTCAGAAGCAAAGAAACAACAGCAGAAAGGTACAGAGGAACGCAGACCAGAATTAATACCTGAAAAAAACAGAAAGTTTTGAATACATAGCACCTGAAATAATGAATCAAATCCAGAAACATATGGGGGAAACCAGATGCCCACCCAAAACAGGCACTTAGAACACTATACCAGATAAAATATATGAATTAACAGCATCACAAGCAAAGAAACAACAGCAGAAAGGTAAAGAGGAAATCAAAGCAGACATGATTACTGAAATAAAAGAAATTTTGAAAGCATAACATCTGAAGTAGAGAATCAATTACAGAAATATATGGAGGAAACATAATTTGGAAGAAACTCTGTAGTAAAAGAATTAATAGCTACCTCTAAAGAAGTCATTGATAAAAAAACAGAAGAGATTAGAAATATGATCGATTCCTGGAATGATCAATACAAGAAAGAAATGGATCACATAAAGCAGAGTCAAAGATATATTAAAGAACTTAAAATTTCAACCACGAGTCTACAAACCATTTGAGCAAAAGCAAAGACAGAGTTTCAGATAATGAAGATGCTGATGCAGCTAGTGAAAAGGTGAGAAAGGATCTCTTAAAACTAACGACAATGCAGGAAAAAATAATCCATCTGCAAGATGATGCCATGAAGAACAGTTTGGGACTAATAGGCATCAGTGAGAAAGAAGGAGTCAATAAAAATGATATAAAAACAATATGGGCAGAAGTAATAGCAGAAAACTTCCCAAATATGAGGAAACAATATAACATTAAGGTAATTGAAGCATACAAAAGGCCAAATAACTTCAACCCAAGTAAAAACACACTGAGACATACAATAGTCAAGATCCCAGAAATTCTATACAAGAATAATATGCTAAAAGCTGCTAGAGAAAAGAAGCAGATTACATTGAAAAAAAAAAAAAACCTATCAGAATTACAGCAATTTCTCTTCACAAACCATGAGGGCAAGGAGAACATGGAGCACAATACTTCAAGTCCTCTATGAAAACAAATTCCAGCTCAGAGTACTATACCCTGCAAAATTCTCTTTCAAGTTTGATGGAGAAGTGGAATACTTCCAGGACAAAGAACAACTAAAGAATATCTTGATGACAAAGTCATCCCTACACAGGCTGCTAAAGATGCGCTAGAGAGGGACCATAATGACCAGAATTCCATGAATGAGAACAGAAGGAACCCACTAAATAAGGCAAGCAATTAAACACAGCACAAAAAGGAGTAAACAACAGCAGTTAAATAATGGGACAAACATAAGTCAACACATTTCAATTATAACCGTCAATGTAAATGGACTCAATCCACCAATTAAGAGAAATAGACTGGCACAATGGATTAGGAAACAAAACCCACAATATGCTGTATACCAGAAATACACTAACTTAAAAAGACATTCATAGGTTTAAAGTCAAAGGATGGAAAACAATACTACATGCACCAGCACCTCAAAAAAAATCAAGGCTAGCAATTCTGTTCTCAGACATGCTCAACTTCAAATGAAGAATGACCAAATGAGATAAGGAAGGCCACTCTATACTGGTGAGGGGAAAAACTGAAGAGAATTATACACAAAACACAGGAGTACCCAAATATGTAAGACAAGTCTAAATGGACATTAAAAATCTAATATCCAACACCACAATCTTAACAAAATCTTAACAGAAGACGATAACACCTCCTTATTTCAGAGAGATAGGTCAAGCAGATGAAAATTTAGCAAGGAAGTAGCAGAACTGAACCAGACCTTGGAATAAATGGACCTGGTGGACATATACAGCATGTTCCACCCAACATCAGTCAAATACACATTTTCTTTTTTCAGCTGTACAAGGATCATTTTCTAAAATAGACCACGTACTAGTCCATACGTCATGCACAAGTATATGCAAAAAAACAGAAATTATACCATGCATATTAGATGACCACAGTGCAATGAAACTGGAACTAAATGACAAAAGAAACCAGAAAAACCCGCTAAATTCATGGAAATTAAACAACTCCCTACTCAACAATCAATGGGTCACAGATGAAATTAGAGAAGAATTTCAACAACATCTACAATTCAATGAAATTCAACCACAACTTACCGGAATTTATGGGATGCAATGAAAGCAGTTCTCAGAGGGAAAATCATAGCTATGAACTCATACATTAGGAAAACAAAAAGGGAACAAATATACTAATGTTGCACCTCTAACATCTAGAAATGGAAGAGCAAACAAAGCCCAGAGTCCAAAGATAGGAAGAAATCATAAAGATTAGAGCAGAAATTAATAAAATTGAGATGAAGAAAACAATTCAAGGAATCAATGAATCAAATAGCTGTTCTTAGAAAGAGTAAACAAAATTGATAAGCCTCTCGCTAACCTCATCAAGAATAGGAAAGAAAAAGTTCAAATACAAGCAATAAGAAATAAAAAGGATGAAATCACCACAGACCAAGTGGAAATTCAGAAGATTATCAATAGTTACTTCGAGAATCTTTATGTTGACAGAATAGAAGACACAGAAGAAATGTACAGATTCCTCAAAAGGTACAAATTACCAAAACTGAATCAAAAAGATAGAATTCTTTTTGAATTCTCAATAAGCCATTAACAGCCACTGAAGTATGAAACTTAATTAAAAGTCTGCCAACAAAGAAAAGTCCACGTCTTGATGGATTCATCGCTGAATTCTATAAAACATTTATAGAAGACATAATCCCTACATGCCTAAAACACTTCAATGAAATTGAAAAGAATGCAGTCCTCCCGAAACAATTTCTGGAGACAAGTATTATGCTGATTCTAAAACCAGGAAAAGGCACAACTAAAATAGAGAACTACACACCAATCTCCCTTGTGAAAATAGATGCCAAAATCCTCAATAAAATCCTAGCAAATACAATGCAGCAAATCTTTAAGAAGATCATACACCATCACCAGGTAGATTTCATTTCACTTGGATGGAAAGATGATTCAGTATTAAGAAATCTATAAATGTAATACACTATATCAATGGAGGAAAATCCAAAGCCACATGATCCTCTCAATTGATGCAGAAAAGGCATTTGACAAATTCCAACACTCATTCATGTTCAGAGTCTTACAAAAAATTAGAATTGAAGGCCTCTACCTCAATTTGACAGAAGCCATCTATGACAATCCAATGAATAATATAAGTCTAAATGGGGAAAAACTGAAATCTTTTACTCTTAGATCTGGCACAAGAAAAGGATGTCCTCTATCATCCCTCTTATTCAATATAGTTTTGTAATCATTAGCTATAGCCATTAGACAGGAGGGAGAAATAAAAGGAATAAGAATAGGTAAAGAAGTTGAATTATCACTATTTGCAGATGATATGATACTTTACTTAGAAGACCCAAAAGCCTTCACCAAGAAGCTACTAGAATTGATACACAAATTCAGTATCATAGCACGATACAAAGTCAATACTCAAAAGTCAATATCATTCCTCTACATAGATAACAAACACACCGAGAGAGGGAAACTATAGAAACAATAACTTTTACAATAGTACCACCGAAAATGAAATACATTGAAATTCACTTAAACAAGGAAATCAAAGATCTTTTCCAAGAAAATTACAACACCCTAAGAAAAGAGATCATACAGCATTTCTGAAAATAGAAAGATATTCCATGCTTCTGGATAGGAAGAACCAGCATCATAAAGATGGCCATACTCCCAAAACTATTGTACAGATTTAAGACAATCCCTATCAAACTTCTACCAACATACCTCCTAGACCTAGAGAAATCACTCCTAAAATTTATTTGGAGCCAGAAAAGACCTAGAATAGTAAGGGTAATTCTGGCCAACAAAGACAAGGCAAGAGGCATCACAATTCCTGACTTGAAATAATACTACAAAGCCACTGGGATAAAATCAACATGATATTGAAAACATAATAGAAGTGAGGACCAATGGAATAGACCAGAAGTTGCAGAGAACTCCGACCACAATCAGCCACCTGTTCTTCAACAAAGGGCTCAAACATGCTTACTGGAAGAAAGATAGCCTCTTTCACAAATCTTGTACAAACTGGCTTTCTACATACTGAAAGCTAAAATTTGACCTGGGTCTATCACCATGCACTAAGCTAAAGTCAAATTAGATTATAATTCTAACCTTTAAAACAGAAACACTCAATCTGGAGGAGGAAGCAGGAGGAACTCTTGAAGACACAGAGATAGGCAAAGAATTCATGTATTCACACAGGAAACACTTGAAAGTATTAACAATGTTCTTGAGTTTCTGCACATCAAAAGAAATTGTCAACAGAGTGAAAAGACAACCCACAAACTTTGAAAAACCTTAACTAATAAGCACTCAGACAAACGTCTGCTCTCTAGAATTTATAAAGAAAAAAAGATACATTGGTCGCTCAAATTTAAAGACCCAATCCAGAAATGAAATCTAAGATGAATACACACTTTTCAGAGGATGAAATTAAAGAAGCATATAAACATATGAAAAAATGTTCCAGATCACTAGCCATCCATGAAATGCATGTTAAAACAACATTAAGATAGCATCTCACTCCAGAAAGAATGGCTATCAGAAATAAATCAACCAACAACAAATGTTGGAGAAGATGTGGGGAAAAGGGACACTTGTGCACTGCTTGTGGGAAGGTAGACTGGTGCAATCACTGTGGAGATCAGTGTGGAAACTCCTCACAAAACTAGGAGTGGAAATCCCATTCAAGCCAACTATCCCCCTACTGTGAATTTTCCCAGAGAAACTGAAAACATCATATGATAGTGATACATGTGTACCTATGTTTATAGCAGCACAATTTTTGGTAGCCAAATCTGGGAAACAACCCAGATGTCCATCACATGAAAAATGGTTGAAAAAGATGTGGTATTTTTATGCAACAGAGTATTACACAGCTATTAAGAATGATAAACTTGAAGCATTCATATTTAAGGGATGCCACTTGAACATGTACTCAGAAGTGAAATAAACCAGAAACACGTGTGCAAATATCATATAGTCTCCCTAGTATAAGAAAGCAAAAGGAGAAATACAAACAGAAAGAGGAAAACACAACTTAAAAGAATTTAGTTAGATAGTTAGGGTAAATTGAACTGCATATGTTACAGGGTAATAAACAGCTTCTCTTCTGGATGGTTAACAACCTAAGTTTGCAGATCAAAAATCTGACAAATGGAGGGGCTGCAACTTCAGGCAACATTATTTGCCCTAACATTTCATGTTCAGTGAAGACTCGGGACATAGGAGAACCTGTACTGTAACATCATGGAACACAGTTGTTCCCCAAGTTTTCTTATCATGGAGATTATGGAGCCACAAAGGAGTGTGACTGATGATCTTTAGTGTGCCTTACGAGAGTCACATGCAGACAAAACTTTCTCTCAGCCTTTTACAGAGATCAATGTGGTCAAGCAATGACTGTGACTCATTCACATGGACGACTCTGACAAAGGATCTACAAAATGGGGTACAGAGTTATAGGACAAACCCTGAGGTGACTTGACTGACCTCACCAGATACAAAAGTTACATTTTTTGTTCTGTATGTCTTGCTTCATCTTGGTTTTAACCATCCAGTAGAAATATGAGGTATATAGCATAAAGTCATAATAATAAGCTGCAATGTAAATGGCTCTAGTCAACAACTTCTTCCAATTACCCACTAATACTGTGGACTGCTGGACTTTGACGGATTGTTTCGCTGAATTTAAGCACTCATAATAATTGAATGACAACAGAATACCCATCTTTGACAGGACCAAATAAAAAAGGGCAGAGAAAGGAAGAACCATTCTGTGTTTGTATAAACAATACAGTTAGGATAAGTAAGCAGTTCTTTTGCCTGATTCTATGAGAAGAAAGATTTGCACTAATATTGTTTGCACAGGATATCCAGTCAGCTTTTTGTACTATGGATAACCACTAGGAAGATTACAATGTAAAAGGCATTAATTATTGAAACTCTAGCATAATTCAGCTTAAAAAATAAAAGCTAAGTGTATAACTGCACTCTCTTAGTTCATTGATTAGAGACATCTGTTCTTATATTGTTTGTAAACAGAACATCATCTATGTACCTTGTACAACAAAGAACCACTATGAAAACAACGTGCAATGTATTAATTATTGAATCTGCCCTACTTATTTAATTTGAAACTGTTTCATTTATTTGTTCTTCAATAAAATAAAAAAATCCCAAACAGAAAAATAATAAATAAATAAACATGAGAAAGTTTAAAATAATAAAGTTGTTGTCATTTGTTACATACCATTACGAACCTATAGGCATGCTGCAGGAAACATCCAGGATTTTCTGGAGAGAAGGCAGCATTGGAGCGAGGGTTTGGTAGCCCAATCACTGGGTTGCACATGAGGTCTGCACTGCTCAACGGATGAGCGTCTTCTCCCTCTGAACTACCAGGTTCCTACAACTACATATATTGTGCTATCATTTTTTTATGAAATCATTTTTTTTCCAATTATTTTTATTTTATTAAAATACAAATGTCAATCAGACAGTTTCAAAACACCTTAACCATACAGAGTCGATGAATTAATACATTGCAAACTGTTTTCATAAAGTTTTGGTATTGTACAAGGTGCATACATGATATTATATTTACAGGTTTTTTAATAGCTGAATTATATCAAAAATTCAATAATTATTTACCTAGTGGATGACCATAGCACTAAAAGACGACATAATAACCTGTCCAACCACCATTAGTGCAGATCTTGCCTCTCATAGAATTATGTAGAAGCACAGCGTTATCTATCCCAACTGTACTGTCTACACACACACAGGATGATTTTTTCTTTCTACAACCCTTCCTTTGTCTACACCTGTCAAAAGTGGGCACTCGGTTGACATTCAGCTACCTTAGGTGCTGGAACTCGACACCACAATCCAACACAGTCCAGCATTCTGCAACCATAGGGACTTATTCAAAGAAATTGTCGACCATATCCATTTACAGCTCAGCTTAATATTATGGGCTCACGATGTATACTTCATTTTTATACTTTTATACTTTTCTGCTGGATGGTTAAGACCTAGGTAGATCAAAACTTATATACCAACACATGAACTTTATATTTCCTATGTGGTCATTGAAGTCTTCTCAGGGTTT
>PVKA01020243.1:0-34336 GCA_004027165.1 Ctenomys sociabilis | reverse complement strand
CCTAAATGGGAGCTTAGTTGGCTGAGGTATCTCTCTGGCTCATCATTTCTATTTTAATTAATTTTATCTGTACAATTTAGATAGACATAATGATCACATTGGTAAGGAACCTATATTTGTACACGATTATATCTTAGGTCCTCTTTTCCCCCTTTCCTCTGCTTTCTCTTCAACCCAACTTTTCCTATTTACAAAGCTCTTTTGCCATTTTATCCCTTTTTTTTTTTCATTTTTCTCCCCCAACTCCTGATTCCCTTTTCCTTTTACACAAGTTCTTCCTATTTCCCAATATTTTCTTTAATTTTTGGTTCTTATTTGCACTTTCACTGCTTCACACCACAGAGGCCATTTGATACTACACATGTGTATCTACTATATTTTAGTTAAGAATATGACTTCAAGGCCCATCAATTTGCCTATGTATGTCTCAAGTTGATCCCTCTTTATTGCTGAGTATTATTGCTTTGCACAAAAAAATCATTTTTATCCATTCATTGGTTGATAAGCATTTGGGTTATTTCCAAACTGTGCTGATGTAAACATGGGTACAAATATATTAGTGTAGCATGATGCTTGTAATTCTTTTGGATAAATATCAAGAAGGGGAGTAGTTAGGTGCAATGGGAGTTCTAACCTTAGCTTTTCTGAGGAATCTTCATATTGGCTTCCATAGTGGTTGGACCAGTCTTTATTCTCACCAACAGTAGGCTTTTTCCCCCCACAGTCCCTGAAGCATTTCTCATTGGTTGATTTCTTGATGACAACCATTCTTGCTGGAGGGAGATAGAATCTAAGGATTGTTTAAATTTGCATTTCTCAAGTGATCAATGATGTTGAAATTTTTCTATATATTTATTTGTCACTTGTACTTCTTCTAAGATGTATGTGTTCATCTCAGATGCCCCTTTTTGCATAGATTCTTTAAATTTGAGGCTCTGATTTTTTTATTCTTTATTCTATTTTAGTGGCCCTTTGGGAAACACCTAGCTAAGACTTTATTAACTTTAGTGTAATGGATGTTTACTTGTTACCTTCTCAGCACTCTTCCACCACCAATAGGACTAATATCCTTTTAAATTTCTATTTGCTTTTCTTCAGTCAATTGCTAGAGGTAGAATTAATCTTAGGAGATAGGCACTGTAGTTTTTAGTACTTGCTCTCTTCTATCCTTTTAGTTTAACCTTAGAATTATACACTATGAAGTTTTCCAGAATCAACTGGAATTATTTGTGCCAAACATTAACCAAATAGAGGCCCTCATACATACTTGATTAAGAGTAAAAACTGCATACAGAAGTCTACACTTGAACCAAAACATTTCTGTAAGGATTTCTCTCTAGTCACTGCCTATTCAATTTTGGGCTGATTTCACTTTTGTGATTGATCCTTGTGGTGAGGTGTAATTATTTCAGAACATTTTATGCAACATTCCTGTTTATACTTACGTACCCTCTTCTTTCCTTTGACTTCCTGTTTATATGGTGTGTTTGTTCCATTCTCTCTGTGCTGAAACAAAATACTGGGTGCCCAGAATTAAGGAAGAAAGATTTTATTTAGTTAACAGTTTGTGGTTACTGTTCATAATCAACTGGCTCCTAGGCAGGGTGACATGGCACAGGAGCAACAGTTCAAGGTGGCAGAAGACAGCAAAAGCAGCAAGAGAAAAGGGGGGAGACAGGGCTCCTTTCTCTCTTACATTGTAATGAGACTACCTCCACCCACTCTATACCTGGGCTTTCTACTTACATAGGCTAAGGATGTTTACAGAGTAAGGACTCTGGCCCCCAGCTGCCTCACTTCGTTCACCCTCTGTATTTCTCAAATTGACATAGTGTATGAACCATAACATATGGCTATGCCCCTTCTTCCTGTCATGATTCATTATGGCACTTATATCCCAGACTGCAATTCCATTATATATTTCTGAATAAACTCTTCTTAAGAGAATTTCACTTATCATATTATTCTTTTAAATTGAGTATACAAACCTATCCACTGAGCTGTAAGATAGTTGCCAAAAAATATTTTTATTTTTCTCTAGAATCTGTATTTAGCGAAGTGAAATTTTGTGAGCCAATAAATGACTTAACCTTTCAAACCGGTTATAGTTGAGAACTTTGTTTGTAACTTGGGTTCCTTCATAATACCCATGGACAATCTGCAAAAGTCCTATACAAAGGATAAGAAATTCCAACATCAATGAAGATCACTAACTTGATAATTTTGATGAATGCACAATATATAATTTAAAACAGATCACACACAGTATGGTATATAGATGCCTTCCTATTTTAGAAGGAAATACAATCCCTGGTTCCACCAAAAAACCAAACCAAACCAAAAAAACACTGAAACAGAGTTAAATGTCATAAGACACTCCTCTTTGTTTTGGGAACTATATATTTTATGAGTAGTCACACATTTAAAATATTTGTATGATTCTTTTTAAAAAATCATTTATTCATTTATTTATGTCAGTGTCTCGCTACACAGTCTCTTGGACCCATAGTGATTCTCCTGTGTCAGCCTCCCCAGTGCTGAGATTACAGATGTGCTCTACCTCATCTGGTTTCAGCAGCTAGCATGGCATGGGGCTGGCATGGCAGGCTGGACTGGGGATCAAACCAGGGTCCTTGAGCTTGCTAAACAAGTGCTTAGATAGCTGAGCTATCTTCGCTGCCTATTTGTATGACTCTTTGTATAGATTGTCTTCTTAGTATCAATTGCATGAATTTCTGCTGTGATAATTATAGTTTCTTTTCTCATGTAAGATTTGGGCTTGCTCTTCTTTAGCTAAGAGTTTGAGTTCAACATTAGGTTAGCTTACTGAGCTCATTCTGTCTTTTTGACATGGGTATTTGGTGATATAAATATCTATCTTTAGGACTGCTTTCACTGTGTCCCATAAGTCTGATATGTTGTTCTGGCATTATCATTTAGTTGTAGATATTGAATTTCCTCTTTAATTTCATTGGTGACCCAATTATTGTTCATAGGGTGATATTCAATTTTCAAGTATTTGTAAAATTTTTGTGGGTTCTTTGGCTACTGATTTGCAATTTCACTGTACTATGGTGAGATAATATTCATAAGGATAATTTCTTCGCATTTCCTTACACATGCTTTTGGAGAACATCCTTTGTATAGCTTAAATAAAAATGTATAATCTCTTGTGTGCTGGAACACTGTGTAGACATGCATCAAGTCCATTTGTTCACAGGATTGGTCCAGTTCTAATATTTCTTCACTAACTTTATTTTTTTGTCCAGTTGACCTATTTGCTTGTGACAATTGGAGGCTAGGTTCCCTCACTACATTTCTGTTGGTGCTTATTTGATTCTTTCTATACATTAATATTTGTTGTATATAGTTAGGGTCTCCTGTATTTGGTGCACATATATTTATGCTTGCAATCTCTTGACAAAAGTAATCTATGACCAGTCAACAACCAACATAATAATAAATGGTCAAAAACTGAAAGCTTTCAGTCCAAAAACCAAGAACAAGTCAAGGAGGCACACTATCACCTCTATTTAACATAGTTCTGGCAAAATTATGCAGGGCATTTAGATAAGAGAGGGAAACAAAAGGAGTAAGGACAAGAAAGGAAGAATTTCAGTTATTATTTCAGATTACATGATACTCTGCTTAGAAGACCACAAAAACTTCTCCAAAAGGCTGATAGACTTAATAAGTGAATACAGTAGCATAGCTGGTTACAAACTCAACACTCAAAAATCAATAAAGGGCCAGCGAGATAGCTCAGGGGACTAAAGTGCTTATTTGGACCAGGTTAGGTAAGCATTAGGGACTGTGGTTTGATCCCCAGTACCACATGTTGTGCCAGGCCCACTCCCAGGGTGGGTTGAGCCAGCCAGAGTCCAGGCATAGTGGTACTGGCAAAACAGCTCCAGATCCGATGTTCAGTGGAACAGATCATGAGATGCAGAACACCAAATACAACCTTATCTTCTACAAAGAGACCAAATTGTTCTGAAAAAACTGGCTCTCTAAATGGCAAACACTAAACCTAGACCCACATCTATCAATATACATTAAACTAAGATCAAAGTGGATCAAAGATCTAAATATTAAAATAGAAACAGTAAATCTACTGAAACAGAAAGTAGAGAGACATCTTGAAGACATAGGCATAGGCAGAGAGCTCACAAATAAAATACAAACTTCATAAGAAGAAGTTTGGATTTTAGAATCAACAACTGAGATCTCATTTTATTTTGTTTTTAAATGTATTTACCACAGGGTTTTCAGGATCTCACTACATAGATCTGACTTGTAGTCGTCCAACAGCTTCCAAGAGCTAAGATTATAGGCCTGAACAACCACACCCAGTCTTAATCACTCTTTCAGTGCTCCATGGGGGAAAGGGTTGGCAAGAAGTGTGAACTCTGGTCCCTGTGCTCTGCCTAAGAAAGTGCTTTGGTCCACTGAGCTACCTGGCCAGCCCTTTAAAAACATTTTTCACATCAAAAGAAATCACCAACAGAGTGAACAGTCAACCCAGAGTGGGAAAATAGTTTAGTCAGTTGACCCACAGACCATGTAATTATATCTAGAACTTAAAAAGAATTTAGAAAATGAGAGAATCCCAGCTTCAAATAATCAACACAAAAATGGGCATCTGAGATGACTATGCACTTCTCAGATGAATCAATACAAACAGCAATTGAATATCTGAAAAAAATATTCAAAATCACTTGCCATTCAAATGACGCAAATTAAAATAATTTGCTGTGATTCCATCTCACTCCAGCAAGAATGGCTAACATCAAAGAAATCAACCAATAACAAATGCTGGATGGGCTGTGGGTAAGAAGGAATCTTTCTTCACTTTTATTGGGAATGTAGACTGGTGCAACCACCGTGGAAGACAGTATGGAAATTCAAAAGAAAAACGAACTATGGTGGGAGCAAGGGGAAAGGGAAGAAGGGAAAAATCACACAAGATGGCTATGTTACTAGTTTCTCTTTGTTCATTGAAATGAAAGGCTTGTGTTAATACCTTACAAAGAAATTTCCATGCTCATATCTTGTACTCTGATAAACTACTTTAAAGATAAGAATATGCAATGTATTAACTATTGGCATTTTCTTATTGTTTTGAAATTTTATTTTACTTTTTCATTAAAAAATTAAAAATGAAATATGTGTATTAAGCTGCATCTGATAATATCGTTCTAGAACAGGTGGGGCAGTTATGATCGAAATGAGATCAGCTTTAGGTAAGTGTTTTGGTTATTGTTGCTAAGAAGACTTCAGGTGCAAGAGAAGGAAATCAAGCTCAAAATAGATTTATTATTTTATATGACCAATTAGGTGTTTTCAAGTTTAATCAATTCACTGGATAAAACTATATGTTCAGGATTCATTTGCTATTGTTGTTGTCAACTTCAGAGTGTTAGCTCTACCCATAGCCCCACAATGTTTTGTTGTAGTTCCGAGTATCTTGTGCAGATAACTTGGCCGGGAAGTTACAATAGAAATCTCTGTATCTTCCTTTGGAAATCCAAGAAGCTGTAGGCTTTCAGCAGATTCACACGGTGCAGAATGGTACTGTATCCCTATTTCTAATCCAATCGCTGGCAAGTGAAAAGAGATTATCTTGTTTGGCACAGAAACTTGCCTCCTACCCTGCCAGAACCCTGGAGGAAATAGAACCTCTTCCCTGATCAGTGGCTTAGAGGAGAGAAACTGTTGCTATAGAACTGAAGTTTTGCCTGCAAGGGACGCAGGAAAACGGAGATAACAGATATTGTCTGTTTTGATCAAATGGTTTTAGCCTGCTTGGTAGAGATCATCTAAATCTAATTTCTTTCCTATTCTGTGGCAACAGCATCTGTCTAAAATCCTTTGCTAAATTCCTAATACTTGCCACTGAATTTAAAAAAAGAGCTAAGCTTCTTGTGACAATTTTGTTACACATTTGTACTTCCCTAGAGATCACAGGAGTTCAGTTGCGGAATAGTGTAGTATGTTTCTTTAATTGAACCTTACTTTCATTTGTCCTCTGTGGAGTGGATTGACAATAGGAACAGGGCGGATTAGCAAAAGATAAATCGTCATGAATCAATTGGTCTGCAAATTCCATTTTGTAACTGTGGTGCACCGAGTCAATTCACTCCCTTCCCCACAATATTCCTTTCCCTCTCCTAGTAAAGAGGCAGTTATCAGAGCATGTAGATTCAAGGAACTTGTTTCTGAATCACCATACCTTTCTTGATAGGCAAGGCACCCAAATGAAATATTTCATGGAGAGTTGTCAGACTTGCTTAAGAAAGACCAGGCTAACACTCTCAAAAGTACCACAGAAGAATCTACCTAATAAAATATGATTTAATTCCACTATCCATATTTATGTCTCTTGTCCTTGGTAGGAAAATATGACAGTGTTCCCCAAGGGAATATTAAGAAAATGAGATTACAAACCCTATTAAATATGTAGACCTGTCCTTGGCATTCTTGTAGCTATCATATATTATAGTAGGGATATTCTTTAAGAAAATGTAGTTAAGATCAGATGTTTCTATCAATATGTATGTACTTAAAACAAGATTGACCTGGCATTCTGGCTGCAGACGTTACTGATGTACTTGGAATAATTGAATCTACTTGTTTATACAAGGTTTAAATTTGATTAGAAAGCACCTGCTCCTCTCTCAGACTTGCTAGGTTGTATTCCTAAGTTTCTCAGAGGAGTAGAATATAAAGGCAGGGATCTGGCCTGAGGCAATTCCCCTAATAAAGACTGTTGCATATGGAGTGGCAGGGGATAGGTTTTTTCTTGGCAACTCTGTGATTCACAGAAGCTGGTGAATTTCTGTTGCTTTTAGCAATTAGCTAATGGAGGAAATCAGCATTTGACATATCTTACTACTATATTTGCGTGCCTACTTTTAGTGATGATGGGTGCCCTTTTAGAAGTGCATGAAGGTGAGACACAGTGACACAAACCTAGAATCCCAGCACTCTAGAGACCTATGCAGTAGGATCAGGAGACTGACGCCAGACTGGGCAACAGAGTGAGACAATGTCTTAAAAAACCATTCACAAAACAACTAAAAAACATGCATGATGGAGAGAAAAGGGCTTCACAGTTCTAATGTGTGTGTAAACCCGTGAAGAATTTGTAGAAAGAAGTCTGGCTTGGTGGGTCTGGATGTGTGCTGAGGGTTTGCATTTATTTATTTATTTATTTATTTATTTATTTATTTATTTAGTATTTGTATTTAGGACAGGGTCTTCAGGGCCTACAGAGTCTCATTATGCAGACCAGACTTGTACTTATTATTCTGTTTTCAGCCTCCCAAGTGCTGGGATTACAGGCATGTGCTACCATGCCCAGTTTCAATCACTCTCAGTGAGCCATGGGGACAGAGCTGGCCCTGCACCTTGGAGATCGAACACTTGCCACTGTGTTCTGCCTAAGCAGGTGCTTTAGTCTGCTGAGCCATGTGGCTGGCCCCCAAGGGCTCACATTTTGCCAGACTTCCAGTAAATGCTCAGCTGTAATGCAATGATTCTGGTCTCTCACTGCCCTCCGAGTAGCAAGGATCTGACATTGTCTTGCCTTTTTATTTTTGTGTGCTCCCAGGAGTGCAGAGCCTTGGTAAATCATTAAGTATTATGGATGACAAATGGGACTTTATTTGAGCTCACTTAGTATTTTGAATCCTCGAGATTCCGTATTTTTGTTTGGTGGTGATTTAGAGTATAGATGCAGAAACTTTATTGTTACATGAGATTTGTTCATCGTCTCTTATGAATTCTTGCCCTACATGAGGAATAATCTAAAGAATAAGAGGAAAAGGAAGATTTTATAATAATAGAACAGACACCTGACTGTGTTATAATTTCTCTCAAATCTACCTGTCATAATACTCTAGAGAACAATATTACAGTAGATAACAAGATGACAAGCTACATTTGAATTTCAATAATATTTTTCAGTGTCAGTATGTTTAGTTTAATGTGTGGAGCATATTATATAGATTAGTTTTTTGGTAACCATAAAGTGATTGTTTTAAAATCATTTTATATGGCTCAAAAATCTAAACTGTTTTAGCCAAGGCTGGAATTTGGGATGCTTCAAACAGGACAGCTTCTGCTCTTGCTGACTATCACATGAATCTATCGCCAGCTTCCATGGCCTCCTTCCTTTAATGATAACTGAAATAAGACCATTAAAGGCAGAATCTTTAAGGGGAAATATGTAAAAGGAATTTAGCTTCTAGACCTGGCAAGCATTAAGTGATTTCTCCAGGAAAGAAAATAAGACAAGCCCTCCAGCTTGAAGACCTGAAGGGGCCCAGTTTGAAAAAGTTGACCATGTGTCTGGAATTCTGGAGGAAATTGGGGCTCGGCCAGTCACTATCTCAGTCCTGGTTTCATAGCCCCAGAGGAATCCTCAGCACTGAGGGGCAGTTTGCTTCCCAGGAGATGAATCCTCATGATTGGAGAGACATTTCTCATGACATGATTCTCAGTAGATGATGGCTCTTGCTTGGGGCAGCCTTAGTCTTGGGAGTCTCTCCTGGTATTGAAGGGAATCTCACATATAGTTAGTGGAGATGTCTTGACATGGCTCAATGGTCCTTAAATGTGCTTTTCTTTAAAATATTTGGTACATGTTTGAAGTACATAATGATTACACTCATCGTCAGGCATTCATGGACATGCATGATGTCTAACTTTAAATGTCTTCTTCTGGTGCTCTTGGTCTTGACAAGTGATGTCATAGGCTTAATTTTAAGGCAAGAAAACCATGCTTTGACAATTTCTAGACAGACTTTCACCAAATAAGTAACATCCCTAGTGCTATAAAAATAAAGGTTGAGATTTGCTCTTCTTTGAGTTGTTCATTGGGCATCTGTAGCCCCAGTGAAGAGTTACAGTTTTTAGTAAAATCTGCTTGAAGATCCTCAGAAGGAAACACAGCTATGCTTTGAATGAATAATTTGTTACCAGGTTTACAATGGTCTCTGTGTCAAAGCTTTCACTTTTAAAGGTATGTTTCTGCTCACTCAGAAACTAAATAGCTTTGCCAATAATTTCTTTGCTTTTCTATGGCCTTGCACTTTGATCATTTTGTAAATGAAATGGCTTGTCAGCTGAAGCAGGAACAATCTATCAAATCTTCCAAGGGTTTTCTATATGCAAATACTATTGCTTGGATTATGTAATACATTTCTACAATAAGAGGATCAAAATATTTGAGGGTAACTCCTAAACTCCTCCAAAAAATCTTGAGAAACATCACTTTTCCCTGAGATTTTATCTACCTAGAAACAATTATATGTATCAAAAATATGTGTGGGATTTTGTGGGATGAAAGGAAGAACTTTAGGTCAAGTAATGTGAATTAATACACAATAGACAAACTCACAAGAGAAAAGTTTATTGATCATTAAGGTAATTCCTACAAGATGCTCATGGTCTTGTGCTAGGGCTATGTTCCAATCACTAGTGCAAAACATTGTAAGTTTAAAGTGTATTTGATATACCTGACTTACTATACATGCCTATCTTAAGGGTGCTCAGAATACAGTCACGAGCTTGCTACTGGGTAAAATTATTGAAAACAGAGGCTATTTTAAGATAAAGCATTCAGCATCTCAAGTAACCTATTGCATAATTCACTGAAAGACAGAATAGTTGTAAGGTATTGTATGGTTTATGCTGAATGCAAGATACTTTCTTACCATCCTAGAGTCACTCTTTAGTTCAATTCATCTGTAGTAAGTCACTGGCAAAATAGCCTGAGATGAGTTTATATATCTGCCAATAAAATGGAGCTAGGTTGGGACTTCAGTGGAAAAGAATATTACAACTGGTGCATTTTTATTATAATGCCAATGACCAGTTCCCTTCCTGAACCCCCTGGAGGAGGCTTTATGGTTGCTGAATTGACACCTCTTGGTGACGAAGGTTGATCTCTGTATAAGGATATCTTTAGGAGGCCCACTAGGTGCAGCTGTATTTTAGTAAGATCTGCTGCAACAGATAAGTGCAACAGTTCTGACAATATTTGTTTTTTCTGATTCCTTTAGTGATTTTTCATTTAACAGCAACCTGTGGAGATGCTCTGTAGTTCCTCCATACCCATCCTTAATTTGTTCCAGTAGGTATGATGGATGAGTACCAGAGGTGAGAGGCACAGAAAACATGTTTTGTTTGTCAAGAGCACCAAGTCACCAGGCATTGCACACAGATTCTGACTTGTAATTCAAGGACCAAGTCAATGACCAGAACAGAGACAAATTTTATGATCAAATGTCTGACGTACCAAACTCAATGAGTGCCAATAGAGTTGAATACTGTACCCAGGGATCATTTTCTGCCACTGGTCTAGGTAGGGAAGGGTTAGTAAAGACTTTAGGAGACCAAAGACAACAAACAGAGCTGAGGGAATGACACGGAGCTTTTAATATCTCAGTGACACCAGGAGCAGTACTGAAAATCCCACTTCTTTACTTATGATGTCACCCAAAGCTGGCAAGTTACCAAAATGCTATACAACACAGACCACTTGTTTATATGTCCACTGCACAAATGTGGGTTACATAATTTAAGACTGACCTACTAGCAGGTAGAAAGCATAGATGAGCCTAAACCCCTTGGGTACCCTGATCATATGAATAGATACATACATATTTAAAGTAACAAATTTTGCAAAATAGAAAAAAGAATGGAATTCTGAAAGATTTTTCTACCTACTAATTATTGGCTCCTTGATGGGGTAAGACCCCTCCTCCAGAAAGGATCTTTTATGCCCCTCACTGGGTGTCTTTAAGCCAGAAAATGTAACCGAGTTTGAGTTTAAGAAACACACATTTATTCAGTAGGCAGGAAATGAGGAAAGAGGTTCTAGACTTACAAATCAATTTCTCAGTCTTTTAGGCATAAGGGAATCTCAGACATAGGGTGAAAGAAGTCAGAGGAAGGGATAAGCTGATGAGTGAGGAATATTCACAGGTTGAAACTTTCTGGAATCCTTTTTTTGTTGTTGTTGTCTTATGTTACACTGCTTCCCCTTGTGGCTATGAGTTTGTAGCCACTTAGTGGAAATTAGACCATGCTGAATTAGAGGTTGCCCAGCAGTCATTCAGACAGCTGTCTTAGATCCAACGGCTTTGGTTTTTGCTAGCCCACCTGAAGAGGAACTTCTGGCTCTTAGACGTTCTACCCTCAGTGATGCGAACGTTTAAGGTGGGTAGAAATTTAGATAAGTCATGAAGTAGTGTACTAGGTAGCCTGCTCACACTGGAGAGTGTTAAGAGTAATGTGGAGGACATCAGTTTAAGGAAACAAAAAACAAAGAAGACAATGACAGAAATCAATAGTTTTTTTTGCTTCACTTTCAGGGTAGATTCACAGAATCTAACAATTAATGGAAGATGTGAGAAAAATGATAACCAATCACATTATCAAGTGATAACATTGAACAATGACCGAGATGGCCATAAGTGGACACTTGCAGCTGCACGCTCTTTCATTTCTACCTTGACCACCTTGGGCTCTCAGCCATTGGCAGATATAAAATTAGGTAGCCAGAACACACGGAGTTTCTTTTCATCTAATTTAAATGTATATGAAAATTCCTTCTAATTACAAAGATATTAGGCTACAAACGAAGGTCTGAAGCAGGAAGATGTAATAAAAGACAACTGTATATAAAAGTGAACTTCAAAGAAATAGTTTACCTCTTAGCTGTGGTATATTCACTCTCCATTGCCCTGCACTAAACACCTAGGAGGAGGTTGGATGACAAATGTGAAACAATGCATAGTGTTATCCCTAACTCTGTGGTGTGAATAGGTGTTTTAATAGTGTGAACATAGAAACTCTTATTCCTAGTAACATAACTAATAGCATTTTAGCATATTTCTTGGTTCAGGACTCCCTTGAAGATACCAAATCTATGAATGTCCAAATGCCCTTGTATAAACAGTATATTCTACTACGTTCTCACATATACTTAAAATCAACTTTAAATTGCTTATCATATCTAATGCAATGTGAATATTTATTATAACCATGCTCCAGAGACTAATGACAAGGAAAAATTCTGAATATGTTTTGTAGAGATACATTTAGTTTTTCAAATACATTTGGTCTATGGGTGGTTGAATACACAGATTTAGAATCTGCTGCTTTAACCATGTGCAGATTAGGCAAACCCCACACTGTAAATAATGTGCTATCACTGTAACTCATTTTTGTGTTCTTGTCTATAAATACTCTTTCACCCCTTGAATGGGACAGAGCTCTTTGAACTTGTTCTGGCTTGACGGACTAGTTCATTCTAGATCCCTGAAGACTCTAGAAGTATGATCTTTAAAACAAATACATTATAATTTTCACTCAGGAGATAAGAGAGAGAGAGAGAGACAAAGACAGAGAGACAGAGACAGAGAGAGGAGAGAGGAGACAGACAGAAGGAAGAGAGAGGAGACAGAGAGACAGAGAGAACTTAATAGAAAAGTTTATACATTCATGTAGTGTAAACTTACATGACACAAGAATCTTCATTAGAACAGGATGGCCTGAGGAAGTGGTTGAATTTCATTGCTTGTTGTTTGTATGATCCATTTGAAGGAGAGGAGTGTCATGAAGAAATAAGACAGGGATCATGAGCTGAGGAACTAGACTGGAGAAAACATCATGGCCTAATCACTCATGCTTTAGCTCTTTTCCATTATGATTAGAGTTACAGATGCTGTTTTTTTCTGGGATAGTAAGGCCACCTATCACATGAGGCAACTGGGACCCACTTCAAGGGAGAAAGGTCAGGGTGCGGAGTGAATCAGAGACATCTCCTTGCATATGCTGTTTTCTCCAATGCCTTCACTTTACCGAAGTCATAGTGCCAGGTCACCTTAGTTTATGACGGCATATTCTATATGCCATGAGCAGGACATAGAAATTGACTCTAACTTTTTATCTATCTTTGACAGAAGTAATGGGGGAAAAACAAAGCTTTGCTTTCATTTTTACCTGACTTCATTGTCACAGGCTGTTTTGATCTCCATTTTATAAGTCAAATATAAATGGGGTAAAGAGACTAGTAGAGAATTTTGTTAAAATTTGTGAAAAGGTTAAAATTTGAATTGTAAATTGTGCTATCACATTACTGACAGTATTTTAGGTTGTGTATTAAGATGTTTTCTCTTGAGAAGTTGGAATGATAAGTTTTTGCTTTAAGAACTATTTAAATATACATCATTTATTATCCACTTTGCAGTTGATCTGCAATAAATTATATGATCCTGTGTGCTGTGATTTTTATGTGAAGAACTAACTTTCTCTGTCATTATTCTATACACTGAACTTTATCAGATATTCTCATAATATTTTATTAAAACAAGATTTTTCTGGGTGGCTTTACTCCTTCTTTCTAGATTTACTCCATGGTCAGAATATAATGCTTGTTTTTGTGTTTGCTTAAGTTTGCCTTTAAATTATAAGAACCTTCTGGAAAGTTTACCACGTGATACTTTACTAGATCCTTTGCTTAACAATGACAGTATTGGCTGGAATTTGAAAATATGAGGATTCTGGATATCGAGAATTAGTTATACAAAATTTCACTTTATTGGCTATGGATAGACAAAAATTCTTTGATGGCCAAATTTTGTTGGATTCCCATGTTTTGGGCTTATAAGTCCCTCCTATAAAAGTCAGTTTTAGCAATGAAACCTGTAAGTCTTAACTAGAACTCCCCATTCTATTTATCTGATTAACTTATGTAGTTATCTGATTACTTTTCTCATTCTCCACCATCTCAACATGTTTTGTGATCAGTGTGGGCTGGTTCACAGCAAGGATCTTGTAGATTGGTTTAGACAGAAGCCCACATGTTCCTGATGTTACCACTTAGTAACCTTACATCATTAACTCTCACCCTATTCTTTAGTCCTAAATTCTCATTTACCCATTCTTTAGTTGGGATAGTGTCTGATTGTTCCCTAACTACAACAGTCTCATAGCTGTGGTCCTTATATTTATTCCAATTTTCCTGAGTAAGTCTGCATTATTGTCTTTTAACAAGTACTAATAAATATGCTTTATCCTTTAATAGAAAGGAACTTTGTATGCTGAGAAAACAGGAAAAATATTGAACATCTTTAGCAATATGTCCCTACAAGTTCATATATTGGAAACTGAATCACCCAATCAATATTTAATGGTATTTATAGGTGGAGCTTTTGGGAGGTGATTTAGTTAATCTTTTCTAGAATAGAATCCATAGATATTCTATCCTTGATTCTAGTCACAAATTGAACTGAACAGGAACCTAATCAAATTCTATGGTTAGATTCAAAGTTGACATGAGAAGAACATTTGATTTAGTTTTCATCTAACTGTTTGTGATGGCCTTATTGGCTTTGCAGAAACAGAAGGAAAGATTCAGGGTAGCATGCTTCTCTGTCTCACTGGGTGATGGCCTCTTTCATGTCAAGGTGCCCTAGCAAAGCCTATCACCAAATTCTCAGTGGCTTCTGGTGCCGTATTCTTGGGCTTCTAAGCCTTCAGAACTATGAACCAAGTCCTAGGTCTTTTGCTGTACCAACATAAAATGGACTGGGACACAGTATGAGGCTCTGAACGGGTAGCATAAGAACTGATCAACAAGAACTCATAGAATACATAAATTAATACGTAGTTATGTAACCAAAAAGAGAAAATTAGCAATTGTCTTAATGAAGAATTATTTCACTTTTCATTTTTATTACTGTTGATATATTTAAATGTGCTTTGTCCTGATTAACTTATGCACAGTTATGAATAAATTGAATTTTTGATTTCAAATGAGTTTGTGGTACATAAAAAAAAAATCAAGATTACAGGCCTACAAGAGTTTATTATTTCTTAATATATGGAACAAGAGTGAACAGAACACTGATTAATGGAGTTGGTAATTGTTTTTTCCTATTAGGGCCATTAGTCATAACAAAGGTAAGTATACTATTTCCCATTAATTTCAAAAGCAATTGCTGCAGGGTTTAGTTTCTTTGTTTTATACAGAGAGGATTTAGGTTTTTAGGTCCAGCTATTACAAGAACCTGGCTTCCTTGGGAGGAGAACTTGCTAGGTCAAATTAACTTCCCTCCATTTAAGTGTTCTTTTGTAATTTAATTCTGCAAGATACTTTTCATGCAGCCCAGCTCTGTGAAGAGGTACTTTTTAAAAAACTATCCTGGCTCATTTTGTGGTGTTAGAATACAACTGGAATCTTTGCGATCCTAACAGTAGGGCTTATGTTAAAACTCACTACATGGGTATTCTGGGAGATACATTTAACCCGTTTGTTCTCCAGATTTCCCTTCTTTAAAATGAGGGGAATATGGATATCACCTGTCTTGAATGCTTGAATTACGATATGTAAAACAGTTAAACCTTCAGCATACAACGTGTATAGCTAATTGTTGTTGATTGGTAGGTAACAGGTCAACTGTAATAAGAGCTAACATGTATTGAGTATGAGATTGAAGCACTACCTACTATGCCAGCAGGGCACTTTGACATGTACTGAATATACGGAGCAACATTTTAAATGTTGCAGTGATATTTCATTTAATAATTATTATCACCACATGACATTGATACTGGGATTATTCCCATTTCACAAGTGAGAAACTGAGGCACCATACATGAGATATTTTTCCGAAGGCCTACAACTTTCAAGGATTTCCAAAATATTAAATCTGAGGTTGTTTGAATTCAGACCACATCATAGAAGCCATAAATTGAATTGCAAAGAATAAATTGTTCATGGTGAGTACTAGATAAGTATTTTCAAAGGAATAAAATAAACGTTTTAATATCAGAGCAGTTCTCACTTATCAGATTACCAGGTGCCTCAGATTACCAGATCTTTGTAATCCCTCATATATTTTTTTCTATGAAACAAGAATTTTCAGAATATTTATTGGCTTTTGACAGACATTTTATTTCCAAACAACTGACTGTAGCCATTTACCATATTTCTACTTTCACTTCCTTCTATTACATTGGTAGAGACATTTGCATGAAAATAAGATTTCACTTGAGCTGAACGTTTATTTCTACCTTTGCCTTCTGAGGACATAATAACCTCCTCAGCTGTGCATTTTCAAATAGAACATTATGTCTTTAAATTGGTAACAATGGAGAAACATTTGTGATAAAAAAATTCTCTACACATTTCACCCTCGTATTTAAATAAAGGATTATATGGAGTGGGAGAGATGCTTATAAAATTCACCAGCTAAAGTGCTACAGCAACTAGTATAAGCATGCTTTCCAGGGTCTAATGAACTTATTTAAATTTGACTGTGTTTTGGTCACAGGCAGGGACTTGTCTTTCCCTTCGGTTCTTGGTCAATTTGAGTGTTGTCTGAAATAACTTCCATAGCACTTAGCTTGTTGGTTGTATAAGAATCTCTGTGCAGTATCTTGCTATAGCTGTAATGATTCACAGACAATTTCACTCTTTTTTGTCCTTCTGAGATGTTTTTCCAAGTCTATTTTCACAAATTTAGGCAGTCATTAAAGCATTCCGATGCTCTGCAGGTTAGAGTTGGCACTGCAGTCCTGTGGTTGAACTTGTGCACTATGCAGTTTTACGATCACTGCTGAAACTTCTTCTAGTTCCAATTCAACTTTTATATATTGGTTCATGCAAGATGGGTCCATCTTTTAGTTTCAGCTGTGATGCTTAAATATATTAATATTTTTCACATCTCACCTCTATTTATTTATTTATTTGTTTTTAATCTATATTTATGCAGGGTCTCACTATGTAGCTCAAAATTGCTTTTTTATTTTTTTGTATTTTAGGAAACGGTCTACAGGGTGTTCAGGGTCTCACTACTAGATAGGACTTGTAGCAATCCACCCCTTTACAACCTCTCAGCAGCTGCGATTACAGGCATGTGCCACAACGTCCAGTTTCAATTGCCATCTCAGTGCGTCTGCAGGACTGGGGCTTGAACCCCCCACATCGTGCCTGCTTGTAGGTGCTTTAATCTGCTGCATAGTTGAAATTATAGTGATATTTCTGTTTCCAGTTTCCTGGTGCTGAGATTACAGGCATGTGCCCCCATGCCTGGACTCATTGCTGGCTCAGCATGCCCAGGCACGGGGCCGACAAGGCATGTGATGTCAGGAATCAAACCCGGTCCCTGCAATTGCTTAAGTAGGCATTAAGTCTGCTGAGCTATTTTGCTGGCCCTCCATCTCACCCTTACTTTATTAGAAAATGGAAAATTAGAAAAGTCAAGCAGATGATGTTAATGGTAGCATGACTGTAATGAAAAAGGAAAATATTTGGCATGTCTAAACATTTTATGAAATAGTAATGTTAAAAAACCGAGATAGTTAAAGGAACCATTGGAGATGAAGTAATATAGAATTAATACAGATTATTGATTTATCCTTAGCCCATATGAATCTGAATCTTTCCTACTTGTCAAAGTAGGATCAGTTTCTCAGTTGGAGATTTGAATGCTTTGAGTGCATTTTAAGAAATAGAGTACCTAGGATAGAGTATGGCTGTTAATAAATATTTATTGAATTTTGTTCACTAGTACTTAGTAGCTTCTCTGTAAGATGAAAGACTGAGCAACATAATGTGCAGAACAACTCATTGGGTACATATATATGAATTGATATTTATAGATAAAAATATAGGATCTTCAGGCCCAAAGTGTGAATGGATTATTAGGCAATTCAGATCAGGGATCTCTTTCTTGATATTGTCACTTTAATACATTTTTCTATCTTACTGTATTGCCCATCATTCAGTTGTAGAGAGAATTCAGAAAATGAGGAGGAAACATGCCCCTGAGTGAACCAAGTGCTGTAATTTTCTTTTAAGATCTTCCCATAATAATTGACAAAAACACTAATGCAAAATCAAATACTTGGAATACTGTTCACAGTTATAAATAGGACTCCACACATTACTGCAACTGTTTTCCTTTCCCAAAAGAACAATACAGGGCCATCAAAATCCAAACTCTATGCAAAAATCACACACACACACAAAAAAATGCCCATATTCTGTCCATTTGGCTATTTGTAGCATATTCTTTCTCATGTTTCTGTTTGTAGATATGCAGAAGGGAACAGAAATACATGCATAGATAGAAATTTTTTTTTGTTGTTTTTTTCATTTTTCTAACAATTTAATACAGGGTCTACAGGGTCTCACTACACATATCAGACTCGTAGGGATCCTCCCGTTTTCAGACACCCATGCGCTGGGATTACACGCGCGCGCCACCACACCCAGTTTCATTTGACATCTCGGTGTGTCCAGGGACAGAGCTGGCATGACATGCCGGCGACAGAATCCCCACTGCTGCATTCTGCCTAAATAGATGCTTTAGTCTGCTGAGCTATCTGCCAGGCCCTAGAACTGTTTTAAATAAAAGTGTTACTATAAATTTTATTGAGAAGAGAAAGAAATAACATTGAAAAAGAAAAACATACTAGTGAAATTTGAGTACATTTTTGTTTCCAAAAATAGTGATTCTATTAAGGATAATCTCTGCTGCTGTCAACTTCATCTTTCAGTTTTAGATGACATCACTGAATTTCCCAAATCAATAAAAATGTTGCAGTTAGCATTCTTACACTTTCTCCCACTTTTCCACCTCTCTTCTTCCCATATTTATTAGTTACATTTCAAATAGCTAGAGTATATGAAATTTACCATCTGCTCTGCACCTGCGATTCCCCAGATGTTTCATCATAACAAAACATTTACTGGATTTAATGTTCATTGCTAGTTCGTTTATTACACATTTTCACTGCTTTTTTATTTTTATTAAACTCCTGCATAGCTGGATTTCTTCACTTTTTAAATTGTTTTTTACTTTTCTAGAGTCTTCTGGGGCTTGATCTGTCTGTTATTTTTTTGTGTCACTGAAAAGTTTTATTGGTAGAATATTCCTGAATTTGAATTTTCTCTAGTTTTAAAAATTTGGGTTTATAACTCTTTGAATGTTGTAGAGAAGTCAGGGGCTGATTTCTTTTCTTGTCAGTGATTTGCTTTGCCTGCTTATCCTGAGCTAACTTTTTCCTTCATTCATACAGTTAGATCCATTACCTGGTATGTATCTCACTGTTGTTCACCAGAAATATTTTTTTGTCTATTTTCTTGCATGTTCTTGATACACACAGAGGTCCTCATTTCAGAAGTGTCCTGAGTACTCGCACTCATCTCCCGATACACACACACACACACACACACACACACACACACACACACACACACTCAGTCATTCCAATTTTTGTCTTCCAGATAAATTATTTCTAATTTTTTGACTTTTGTACATTTCTTTTTTTTATTTAGTACCAAATCTACAGGGTCCACAGAGTCTGCAGGATCTACAGGGTCTCATTAGGTAGATCAGACTTGTAGTGATCCTCCTACTTTCAGCCTCCCAGTGCTGGGATTACAGGCATGTACCGCCATGCCCAGTCTCAAACTCCATCTCAGCGTGCCCTAGGGGCAGGGCCAGCACAGTAGGCCAGAAGATCGAACTCCTAGCCCCTGTAACTGCCTAAGCATGTGCTTTAATATGCTGAGCTATTTGGCCAGCCCTGTACTTTTCTTTGGATACACTGTGTTCATTTCAAACATTTTCTCCATCTCAGTAGCTACATTTTTTGGATGGGTCAGTTTGCTTTGTTTTTTATAGCTTTATTAATTTATTAGTAATTATGTAAATGGAATAATTTTGAGTATTTAGCTTTGCAATGTAACTTTTAATGTAATTCTATTCCTATAATTAAATCTTTTTTTTTTTTTCACTTGTAATCGTACTCCTAAATTCTTCTGGAATATAAACCAATGTATGGTAGGGTTGGCTTTTCATCCCTTAAAAATCTAGGATGGAGATCAACTTCATGCCAGCCCTTGCTGTGTATTTTTCAAGAAGATCTGAAAACCTCATACCACAGCAATGTATATTCACCCATGTTTATAGCAGTGCAACTTGTCATAGTTAAATCCTGGAGAAAACCTAGATGCCTATCAGATGAGGCATGGATAAAGAAGATGTAGTATTTTTACACAGTGTAGTATTAGTCAGCTATAAAACTGAGTCTTTTGTCAGTAAATGGATGCAGCTAGAGAACCTACTCTTAAGTGAAATAAATCAGACCTGTATGTGCAAAGATCTTATTGTTTTTTTAGTGCAAGAATCTGAAAGAGAAAAATGGAATCTGAAGGGTACAATAGATAATGGGAAAAGAAAATGACCTTATTCAAGAGGAAAGAGTTACTGGGTTGAGGAGAAAGACTGGAGAGGGAGTAAGGAGAATGATATATCTATGTATGAAGGCAGGATGGTTTGAACAACTGTACTGTGCACTTCTGCTGCTCTGTGGAAAAGAGCAGATAATACTTGTTTTGTTTACAAATTGTTTGTACATTTTCTCAATTTCTTATAAATTTCTTTCTTATTTTTCTTTCTTTTTCCAAGTTTACATGCATATATCTGGTAAAATAAATAACCGGTTGGAAGACAACACTATGTATTACAAAATATTATAAAATTCATTTTACTCTGTTAAGTGAAACTCTGCATCAATTGTATTTTTTTTTGTTTTAATTCTGATTTGTATGCTCTTTAAAAAGTAAACACAAAACAAAAACATGCTAATTCACTGAATGAGGTCCCTTTCCCTAGGCTATGTTTTACTTCCAAATGTAGTTCTTTTTCTAAGGTCCCACACTATCTTTCCCTCTTTTCCTTCTTCCTTCTGCCCATTCCTGATGTTTGCTTCTCTGATGTTTCTTATAATTCTCCTTCCCTTCTCTTTTCTTCCTAACTCAGCAACTTCTATCAAACTTCAGGATTTTCTCTGTGCTAACATCTGGTATGATTGTGCGGTAGCCATCTCATGTTTTCTTTCCCTCTCGGTCAATAATGGGCTTTTCCAGCACTTCAGTGTTGCCTGATGTTGTGTAGAATATTTTTTCTCAATTTCAATTCACCTTTTTAAATATCATTTTGTCACTTGGCATCACTTTTCTCTCATTTATATGTATGGAATTGGGGGAAGAATAAAAGTCAACTAGAATAGATCCTGATATGAATCTTGCTAGAAAATTCTTTACACACAAGTGCAAATTAAAAGCACTATTTAATTAGTCTTTTTACATTATAACTGGCCATGCTATTTTAGCTCAGCATACTGTCCTGGAAGGTGACAGATTCTGATTTTTAACTTTTGTTTTCATTGAGGTCTCAGTATGGATATGCACATGGCTTAGCTATTTGTAGGGCTACCTAGTGCCCCCATTAATCTATCTTTCTCTAGAGAGGTGTTTATTAGTGAAAATTCTTAGAATTTCATTTATCACTTTCCTTAGTTCTACTATGGGCAGGTAGGAACTAAGGAGAGGACCTGGTTAAAAGTTTCATAGGATCATATTTCATGTAACTTTCAAAATCTTTAGCTGGATCCAAATTTATCAATATTTTCTTTGTGAAACTTTTGCTGAATAATAGTTGATCAGATTCATCTTTGACTTTTTCTATTAGTATTACAGGATAGAAATTCTGTAGGCTTTGTCTCACTTGTTCACTTTCACAGATAGTGAAATTTTCAGTAATTGAAAATTATAGAACAACTTTCTTCCTTGTCTAAACTCAGAAATATAGATTTTACCCAGTAGAAATTTCTTCAATCACTACTAAAATTATTTTTGAGATTTAGCTATAAAGATTGGGTTTAAAATAGGATACTGTTTAGTGCCATGTATCCTAATTAATAGATGTGAATTTTTATGAGTTGATTAATCCATTAATCAGCAGCAAATACTAAATCCATCAATCAACAGAAAATTCTCAGTTTCCATTATAATTCAGTGAGGGTTAATTTTTGGTCAACACATCTGAATATCATTCAAGTATTGCTCAAGCATTCTAGATTTCTGTGAGGCTATTTTTAAGATAAGATTGATATTAGATTGACAAATTTTGAATAATGTTTGGGGGACATCATCCAATTTATTTCAAGCATTCAATAGAAGAAAGAGTGACCTCTTCCAGGCTAGAAACAGTTCTGGTAGCACACTGGCACTGCCTTTGGACTTACATTAAGATTTAGGGCTTTCCAGATATCTCAGTGACACTAGTGTGTCTCTTTCCTTCTGCCTGGCTCTCTCTCTCTCTCTCTCTCTCTCTCTCTCTCTCTCTCTCTCTCTTTGCTTTGGAAAGTGGCAAGATGTCATGATAAGTGTGCTGAATATGAGTGGAAGCATTTTGAGAGGCACTTGTGGACAATGTGTCTTGTACTATAAAATTTCAAGTTTAAACATTCACTATATGGTGTGCTAGTGTGTGTGTGTGTGTGTGTGTGTGTGCATATGTGTGCATAGTCATAACTCATGACTATGAATGTTTTGCCCCATTTTATTCTCAATAATTTTTGCTGTAAAATTGAGTCTATGAAACAAGATGATTTTTCTTAAGAAGTTGATGCTTTCAATTGGAATCTTGCCTTTGTTCTTATTCTCGGTTTTTCATGGAAACCTGAAAAAAGAATAATAAACACCATGATAAATGGGATGGATTGGTTTGAAAGAGAGATATAAGAATTTTTAATAATTTGTTCTCCATATCTTTAAACAGTTGCTGCCAGTGCTTGATTTTTAGGGATTTTTGGAAATATGCTGTTTGGAAAGAACAAACAGCGTGTTCCATAGAAAGGAAAAACGTGTGTATCACACCTTAGCGCAATGGTGTCATTCATGAAAAAGAGATTCTACAGACATATTTTTCAGATTTATCTCATTGGTACCTTCAGGGTATATGCTAGAAATGAAAATGAGGTCTCCTTTCATACCTATTCAATCATAGCTAGCAAATGTACCACCTACAGTTTTTCACAAAAATAAGCAAACAAACAAAATACCAGGAGATTGAAGTCAGAGTAATCTCTACATATGCTCAAGTGTGCTAACGAAGGTTTTAGAATTTTGAGAGTGCATACAATAATTTTGACGTGGCTCAGTTATGAAGAGCTTAGTTTGCCATGGGAGGCTATATGTACTTTGACCTGGGAACTTGAGAAGCCAGGACTGGAAGTCTCCACATTTCAGGGCTGCTCTCCAACTTCCCATTTGAGAGATTGTTAAAACTATATGCAGAGGTTTCTCTTCAATGTTTGTTCTTTTGATCTTTTTTGTGTCCCTGGATTTTTTTCAGTATTATCATATGTACAATATTCAAATGTATATTTTGTTACAAATGATCAAAAACAAACTCTAGATTAAAGTATCCTGATTAATTTTTTAAAAATCTTTAATTTTTTTAATTTAGTTGGTACAGGGTCTTACTATACAGTTCAGACTCTCAGTGATCCTCCTGTTCCAGCCTCCTCAGTGCTGGGATGATAGGAGTGTGCTACAATGTCCTGTCTCAGTGGCCGGCGCAGTGCACCCACGGTAGGGCCAGCATGACATGCAGCACCAGGGCATTGAACCGGGTCCTTGCACTTGCCAGGCAGGCAATTGGGCTATTGATCTATCTCTCCAGCCCAAATTATCCTAATATTAAAGGCATGATAAACCTGTGGTAAAAAAATGAGTGAAATAACTAGTGGTAGGCTCCAGAATCTCAGCCAAAATAGAATATAATAACCTAAGCCAATTCCTTATCTTATTTAGCATCAACACAACTAGGGAAGAAGATCTATTTGGTATAGAGTTGAACTTATGCTGATAACTTTTTAAATGGTGAGAAAGTGCCGATGACTATTGAGCGATGCATGGGACTAATGGTGTTTCGCAACAGAAGAGAAAGATTGCACTCAATTTTGAATATAACACACATGAAAGCTGCTCATGCTGAAAAGCACTGCCTATTCAAATGACCTGACCAATACGTAATTGAAAGCAAAGATAAAGCTTGGTCGTTTCTTTTGCTTTCATTTATATCTTTCTTTTTTATGATCTTAAACCTTAGGAAAGAGTTTGAGCTTTGTTCTTAACATAGATATGTTAATCACTTAAAACTGGTAATGAAAGGATTTTTAGCCCCACATATTCTATTCCCCTTCATGATTGAGGACATTTAAAAATAAGACTAACTAAGATACCTCTAAGATTTTCAGGAACATTCAATTGCCAAGCTTTAAAACATCTTAAAATTTTTTATTTTTAATTTTTGATACAGGGTCTCATTACATAGGGCAGACTTGTAGGGATCCTTCTGTCTCAGCTACCTCAACGCTGGGATTACAGGTGTGCATCACCACTCCAAGTTCCAGGACTGGCTGGCACTACATGCAGTACCTGGGATAGAACTTGGGATCTCACACTTGCCAGGTAGCTGCTTATGCTGCCGAGCTATATTCCCAGCCCATAGCATCTTGTTCTAGAGTCCCTCAAGTGGCATCTAGAAGTCTCTGATCATTGCTTTAAACCTTGCATCACAAGAACAGCAGAGCCTCATAGTTAGATCAGCCTCTTTTGCGATTACTTCCTCTGCACAGCAGCAATTATCCCATGATAGAAACTTGGCTAACCCAAGCAGAGGTAAACATCTCGTGTGGACCAGATTGTCTTCTCAAGAAATGGGAGCTTCTTCAGACCCACCCCATAGAAACAGAACTGAAACAATAACCCCTGCACCACAGTCTGGGAAAATCTGTTTAATTGCGAATGTCTTTTATCCCTTGCCTCAATTTTTCCTCTATTTAAATGGAAAACTTGGGCAGGCCAGTTAGCCCAGCTGATTGAAGTGCCTTCTCAGGCAAACATAGGGACTGGGGTTAGATCCCTAGTGTGCCACGCAGGCCCTGCCCCTGAGGTGTATTGAGACTGCAATTGAGATTGGACGTGGTGGCATGGAGCTATAATCCCAGTGCTTAGGAGGCTGAAAGTAGGGGGATCACTACAGGTCTGATACATGTACTGAGACCCTGTAGACCCTGTACTAAGTACAATAAATAAATAAATAGATAAATAAATAAATAAATAAATAAATACACTCATACCAGTGCTCTGTGAGACAAAGCCAAGGATTCCACTTGCCTTAGCAACGTAGTTATACACATTAAGTTCCTTTCTCACTTTGCTGTTGCTTCTTCTCACCTACTATCTTTTTGGGCTTTGGCCCCTACCTAATTTATTGGGGCATTCAGAGACAGCCTTCTGATCTCAGATTGCAACAGCATGAACACAAGTAAGCATAGTAAAGAAAGTGATAACCTATCCCTTAGAAGAAAAACAGAATGCTAGTTCACAGACAATGATAAAGAGGAAGGAATCTTCAGGGGTAAGGAAGGAGTCCTACTAAACCAACTTGACAAGATTCTTGCCAGCAGTAGGTTCCTAGGACCTCCCCAAGGATAGAAATTTGCCACATTAAGAGTATCCTGTTGACAGTTGTATCAATAAGAGAATTTTTGTCCATATATGATGCAATACTTAGGGAGCTATATAATAAAAAAGTTAAAAATTATAAAGTTGAAAAAAAAGAGTGCCAAAGTCAAGTAAATAAATTTTCTAAACTTTTGTAACAAACATGACCTTAGGAATCTAACAACAAAATACTTTATTGGATCCCAATCACTACTGAGACATTGTTTTATTTTTTCAAAAGAGATATTGGCCTACTTCTTTCAAAGAATAATTGTATTTATTTCTCTGAATGTTTAGATAAGTACAACAAGGAAATAATGGAATAGGCTTAGGGCCAATCAAGTTAGAATAGTATGAACACTCTTCTGGCAAGAATCAAGAAATTAGCACAGTTTGTAGATAATAAGGCAAGATGTAACCCAATGCTTGTGCCCTCTCGTCTGAGCAAAACATATTGCCGTCACATTAATTATGTACTATTTTTCATGAGGGAACAGAATGTCGAAAGAACATTTTGATTAGCAATAAACATTTACTATCCACTTGAACCTTTCTTCATAATGTTAACTCCATATTCAGAAGTCAAATGCAGTTCCTTCAGTTCTCTATAATGAAGTCATCTTTCTTTGCTAGGCTGTTACCTCTTGCATAATCAGTAACACTGACGAGATAGGATTGTTTTGCTCTCTTCTGCCTGAGAGCTAATTGATTAATTGCCAATATGGTTTAGTTACTGTTATATTTATTAATCTTCATACAAACATTGTTTGCCAAATATTTAGGCATCATAGAATTTAAAATACATTTACAGAGATGGAGTTATTCAAAGATAAGTTGTTTGAATCATAACAAGTCATATACTAAACTCTGTTTGTCAGATAGACTAGAAAAATCCAGTTTCTAACCCCAGTCAAATTTAAATAGCCAATTGTATCAGTAAATATTCACATACAAGAAATTATGAATAACAGAAAAGTTGAAAAATAGAAGGAAAATACACATGGAACATGAGGGTTGGAATTTAAATTTAAAATTTAAATAACATGTAGTGAACCTCATGGAATCTCCCTTTTTTATCCCAGAGAGAATTTTTTATGTATTCATAATTTAAAAACAGACATTTCAATTTATGATGGAGATTACAATTGAACCAATTCCAACAATTTTGAGTAGGAAAAAGAACAGAAATTTCCACAGAACTATGTGTGTATCCATGGCTTTGAGTACTAATAGTGTTTTACAAAAAATTGAAAAAGTGGATTGTAACTACTCAAGCAGTTGTTGAAATGGAAGGGCTAGTTATTTATGTAAATGTGTGTTCATAATGAAACAATTCCAGCCTTACTAGAAGTTTCTTAAAGTATTTTGTTTTTAAGATAGACTTATTGCATTTGAAAGTGGAGAAAAGGTGGAAAATGCTCCCCTAGGTGAATCTGTTGAAATTGAACTCATATTGAGTCCCCATCCTCCTTCATGAAACACTGAAGTTATTGAGGGAAATGTATTTCCAGCTGCAGTGCAGCTTATGTCTGACACACTCCATAATTGAATCTTTTTTCCTCTATTTGTTGGATCATTTATAATTGCAGAGGGACTCTCAATCATTTTGCAGAAATCTAAGGAATAAACCATACACCATGCGTCCAATTGAATTAAGAAGATGTGCAACGGTAAGAAAATTAAGTTGAGGAATTAAACAGTAAAATGTATAAAACAGTTTACTAACGGGATGCACTCTAACTTTAAGTCCTTGAAAAACAATGAACTTAAAGAATAATGCTTCACCAGTATGGGAAAATGGAATAATTGACTACTTTAATATAAACTTCTCTAGTACCCACCCATGAGGTTCAGCTAAAAAAATGAAATTTTCTGTAGAAGACTGGTTCCCAAATTGAAAGTACCATACATCTTCCTCGTTCCCTGAGTGCGGTATTGTGTTCTGTATATGAGACCCTAGAAGAACACTGAAGAATGAGATGGAGACCCTATAGGCCTACACTTGAGTAGTTTGTGGAGACAATTCCTATTTTCTGTGTTTTGTGTAATCTGCCTTCTGTAGCAACTTCTGTTTATTTCCACAAGTGTAAGAAGAAAACAAGGCTTCATAGTAACACTTCCTTTCCCTTTGCACCATTCTGCTTAAGATGGAATTAGTGTTTCCCTGTTCTCTTAATGTATGCTTTTGGACACATTTTGTATTAAGATGAGGGCCACAGGGAAGATGTGCCACCGACTTGCTCAGAGATGAATATAGGCTGAAACCCCACCTATGTTTTAGGCCATAGGTGGTAGGAGAAAGGCAAACACAGCTGGAGTACAAAGGATGTGTGGCATGCCAGCGTCAAGCTGGCTTTCTGCTTTGGTCATCTTCCTACCTACTCCTCTGTCTCTGCCTTTCTCTCTCTCTCTCTCTCTCTCTCTCTCTCTCTCTCTCTCTCTCTCTCTCTCTCTGTCCTGCTATATTCTTCTTCTTTCTCATCTTACTGGGGGTATTTTTAAAGTTCCATTTTTATTAGTATATGTTTGTGATACATAATGATTACATCCATCTTGGAAAACTGGAACACATAGATATGAAGTCAAATAATAAGGGAAAAAATGCTTCATTTATTTGAATTGGATTTATTCCTAGTCAAAAGTATTTTCTGAAATAGCTGTTCAAGGCTGTGTTGTAATCCTGAGGAACTGCAAGATTGTTTTTCTGTCCATGCTCTACACAAAGGATATAATACATTTTGAGAGAGCCAACAGTAATAGTCCAGGAAATTAGGGAAATGTACGTGATCTGGTCTGTGTCTGATGTAAATTTTGTTATTTTTCTACTACTGACCTTACTATATAATCAGAATTGTATATGTAGCTAAATTAGTTCATATTTTTTCATTGAAGCAAAAGCCAACAATATCTTCAGCTGTAATTTAATACATAATATTTGTCTAATGCTTAGCAATTCATTAAATATGATACAAGAAATGTTGATAAAGAGATGCATTGGGCAAGACATGTAAAACAGGGTACTCTTATGCTGGTTATGCCACATTCTGGGTTCCTCTGGATATTGTGAACCTTTTCCTTTAGAGTATTTATGTAGGTTTCATTATATCGGCATGGTTGATTAGTTCAGTGGTCATTGATCTTCGGCTTAACTTTTAACCCCTCTCTCCTCCCAGATGTTTCATAGGTGGGCTGCAGTAATTTCTGTGCTATCACTGTCATTCATTTATGCTGAGAACATTGTGATCTTGCTTTCTTTGTGGTAGGGGGCCAGGAATAAAACTCAGGACCTCTTGCACGCTACGCAGGCCCTATGCCACTGAGCTAAATCCCTAGCTTTCATGGGTGGGGCTGAACATACCAAACCTCTAATCCTTCATTGATCTTTTTGTGGCAAGTTTTCATCCTAAAGGTTATTATTCCTAGGAGCTGCCAGCCATCAATCAACTCATTAGCATATCACCCAGCTATTAAAAAAACAACTATGAAAGTAGGTAAAGCAAAGGAATACCTTATTTTCGGGTATTAACCTCAACAGAACAAATAGTAATGTTTCTTAAAAGAGGGCAAATACTATTTATAAGTATTATATTTGTCTGCACTTTACCTGGAGGCATCTTCTAGACCCAAACTGTCCAATATGATAGTCATTAATCACATGTGGCAATTAAGTTTAAAAATGAATCCATTTATAAATTCAGTTGTTTGGATAAGTAATATGCCTTTCTAGTATGCAATACCCATGTATTTCTAGAGCCTTTCATAGTAGAGAGACAAAATAGAACATTTTCACCATTACAGGAAGTTTTTCTGAACAGTGTTGATCTGGCTATTAAAGGAATGATTTTGAGTCCAAATCATGAGTTTAATTTTTTTTTTTTTTTTGAGTTAAAGATGAAGAGTAAGTTCTAGGGCAGTCAAGCAGTTAGCAAAAATGCATCACTATACGGGGTAAATAAAGCTGACAGTTGTCTTTCTGAGAAGAGCGTCTGCACTTGGTACATGTGCGACTAAACTCACAGAGCACAGTAGCTATTGGGTGGCAGAGATTTAAATAAAGATCTCTGAGATCAAAGGTGCTGCAAGGTCATCTTGGTTAGAATGTAAATGAGGCTATAGGGAATGCCCGTATTGAGAATAATGGCTACACTCTAGGACAGAGACTATTATTTTAAGACTAAGGAAAATGTTAATATAGGTACATATTAATAAAAAACAAACAAGCATATGTCCTGAACTTTTTAGGTGCTAGGATTTGCAACACACTTTGAAATGGATCGGGAAATGACAGGCAGATGGATGGATGAACAGATGAATATAGCAAAGGGCTGACAATTTTAGAAGACTAACCTCATCATCTAATTCAATCTTTCAAGACAGTCTTGTAAGATAAATAATGTGACTATTGTGCTGATTAGGATACTGATATGAGAGATAATTTTCTTGCTTAATATCACACTGGCAATACTCAGTAAAATGGAAATAAAATCCTACTTATTCTGTGTCTCCAACCCATAGACTTAGCTTAGCAATTTCATAAACTCTTTACATTTTTTACTGTTTGTTAAGATATGACATGATATTATGCAAAAAAAAAAAAAAAACAATATTGAAGGATGTAAAATTCAGCCTGAAAAGTCAGGGAATAAACTACATAATCTTGCACCTAAAAATTTCACTACAATACCTGCATTTCCTTTAGTGACAAATTCCAAATTCTTGGTTTGGTTTTCACAATTCATTGGTCTTTCCTTTCTCTCTCTTTTTTATATCTGTGATAATTTTTCTACAGTTACCTCAGGAATCCTAGATTATCAATTATTCAATATACAATTTTCGTTATCTGTTCACTCAAAATTAATTCATTGAACTTATTCACCCAACCACTTATTAAAGCCTTTTCTCTTTTCTTTTCTTTTCTTTTCTTTTCTTTTCTTTTCTTTTCTTTTCTTTTCTTTTCTTTTCTTTTCTTTTCTTTTCTTTTCTTTTCCTTTCCTTTCCTTTCCTTTCCTTTCCTTTCTCTTCTCTTCTCTTTTGCTTTCTTGTCGTGTCTTTATTCTTTCATTGTCAACACTCATAACACAGAAGCTCCACTAAGCTAGACTGGTAGGTGGATGGATAAAAATGCTAAAAGACACATTCTTATATGTTATTGGAGCTTGTACAATTGAAAAAGTGATAGTAATTATTTGTATAATTAAATGCAGTCATACTAGGAAAAAGAAAAATGAGGTGTTCCATATGCAAACAGCATAGCATCACAACAGGCTTGGTAAGTTTCAGGGTCCCCCGTGAAAATGGAACTAAGGACCCTGTTTAAAAATTATTGAAGTTTGTTGACAGCAATAGTGGAACATACTCAATACACTGTGGAAAACCACAATACCTTGCCTGAGGCATTTTTTTTTTTATTTTACTGAAGACTGAGAGCTGGATAGTTTAGTAGACCAGTTATCCTTGCACTTTTATCCTCTGTTCCTTTATGCATCCAACAAGCTGTTCTTTTTTGTTTAGAACCACTAGCCTAATGTGTTAACACCAATAGGTAATGTACTTTTTTCAGCCCTGGTTAGGCTTTTGATGGTGGAGAGTATCTTTAGTTACATTGCCAGCCCTACTTCATCCCACGGATGAATCAGAAACAAAATTTAATGCTAGAATATTATGACTCAGAATTTCTGAAAACAAAAATCTGAAAACTGCTTTCAGCCATTATTTCTTAAATAATTATAAAAGGACCTACATTTGCCTGAGTACTGGGGGACATGGTTTAGTCTCCTGAATGTGCTTCTGACTTTGGACAAAAGACTTTTGATCAGAGCTTCCAATTTGGAAAAACATGATATTTAAATTTTCTCTTACTCTGAAGTTTTAAGATACTGACAATAGCATCTTCTAATCTTCTTTAGTATAAAATACAATATTCATTTCATCCTGATGTACTTTCCCTGACAGCACAAAAGCAGCAATAGCTGCCAAAGGCCACCTTCAACAGGCAATCTCTTTTCTTAAACAACCACATTAAATCCCTAAGGTGACCAGCGCTATTCCATTCTCCTATTAGTTAAAGGTCACCTCTACTAGCAACCAATTTTTTTGTATCTCCCCCGGGTAGCTGCTTAAGACCACATTCATTGTCTATATTAACTTCTCCACTGCATCTGTTAAATATCAAAGTAATTAAAGACTTATAGAGACTTCAAGTCACTTTATTCCCAAGAAAAGCCTTTACTTTTTAGCCCACAAGATTTCAGGTGGTGTATTCTCAGAAAGGTGAAACTGAAATAGGCTCAGATTTCTCAAAAGTTTTCTTCTTGTTAAGTTTATTAGTGCAATAAGTTGACTCAAATAACTATGGTTACAAAAAAAGTGTCTGTGCTGTTTACATCCAGATGGTTTAGATTATTCTGAAACAGCAAAAGTTCACTAAATCCCACAGACTTACATTAAAAAAATGTATTTCCTGGAGACCGCCCAGGCCGCCAGATCCTGAATAAACCCAGAGCGCAGGCCTGGTATGTAAGTGAGACTGCCCAGGGCCACCGGATCCTGAATAGACCTAAAGTGCAGGCCCAGCCTGGAACCCTTCAGCAGAACTCCCTGCAAAGAGGGTAGAGGCAAGATGCACCCAGATGATTCAGGAGCAGGACATCTTGTCAGAGTGACACAAAGGGTTCACCTACAAGGCTGCAGCAGGAAGAAGTG
Organism: Ctenomys sociabilis; assembly: GCA_004027165.1. Taxonomy (NCBI): domain Eukaryota; kingdom Metazoa; phylum Chordata; class Mammalia; order Rodentia; family Ctenomyidae; genus Ctenomys; species Ctenomys sociabilis. The sequence goes on along the minus strand of PVKA01020243.1, from coordinate 2,247 downwards.
GAGCACAGCAGCCAGACCCAAGCCACACCCACCTGGAGGAGTCCAAACTTCATACCTGGTGCTAAGGTAATAACTCTATCTAATCTCTACACCAAAGGTCAGAAGTATACAAAATGGCAAAAAGAAGGAATGGAAAGCAGTCTCAGGCACTGAATCCACCCAATATAAATGCAGAAAACACTAGCATAGAGAAAATTGGAAATCACACACCTGAAATTTCTGAAATAATAGCGTTGGAAGTAAAGAAGCAAGGGCAGAAAGTTAAACAAGAGGTCAGATCAGAAAAATTTTCTGAAATATAAAAGTAGTGATAACTATAATCAAAGAACTACTAAGTGCTTCTAAAGAACACTGATAAAAAATAGAGCAGAATATAAAATGATGGAACCCCTGATTAAGCAATATAGGAAAGGAATAGAATGTATGAAATAGATCCAAAGTGATATACAGGAAACTAAAACGCCAGTCAAAAGGTGGAAAATCCGTTTGAGCAAAAGTGAAAATAGACTTCTTGACCTTAAAGACACCATTGCAGCTAGTGAAAAAATAAGCAAAGATCTCTTAAAAACAACTAGGATGCAGGGAAAAATAATTCAACACCTGCAAGATGATGCAAAGATGAACAATGTGAGACTAATAGGCATCAATGAGAAGAAAGGAGTCAATACAAATGATATAAAAAAGAATATGGGCAGAAGTAATAGCAGAAAACTTCCCGAATGAGGGGCAACAATCTGACATTATGAAAATCGAAGCATATGGAACTCCAAATAACTTCAAACCAATTCAAACCACTTCCAGACATATAATAAAATCCCAGAAATTCAGCACAGGAACAGTATACTAAAAGACACTAAAGGAAAGAAACAGATCACATTTAAAGGAAAACCTGTCAGAATAATGGCAGATTTCACAAACCACCAAATGAAGAAGAGCATGGAGCAGAGTACTTCAAGTTTTGTAACAAAACAAATTCCAACTCAGACTGATATGCCCTGCAAAACTCTCTTTCAAGTATAACAGAGAAGTAAAATACTTCCATGATAAAGAGAAACTAAAGAATTTCCTGATGACAAAGCCAAGCCTACACAGACTACTAAATGATGTTCTAGAGAGGGAGCAAAATGATCCACAACCCCATGAACAAGAATGGAAAGAACCCACCAAATATGGCAAACAATTAAACACAGAAGAATAAGAGGTACACAACAGTAGTCTCTCAGCTATTCTTTTGTGTACAGCAGTAAAATATTTTCATCAGCACATTCTACAAATGAACTTCTCTTGGGTCATGGTTCCATATAGGTCTACAGGGTGGATTTTAAGGAAATAGCTGTAGTTCAGTCCCACAAGTGACACCTGGCCCCCAGTATGTGTCATGGTCATTATCCATGTCCACAACACACTAGAACTTTGTGCCATATCCTATTCCCAAACTATCAGAAGTGATGGTCATTTATTTGTCACTCCAGTATTTATCTTACATTTGATTCTTAGTACTTCTTTACTATCATGAAAACTTTTTCTTAGTTCAATTGTTTTCAAACATTTAATTTTTAATTAATTAGTATTTAATTTTCTGAATAATGCTTAATCTTAATTTTTGTTTTAAGATTTATACTTAATATAATATTGTTGAATTGCAATTTACCTAAAACACATTGTATCATATCTGCTTCTAGTATTAGAAGCTTTAAAAAGTAAATTTCCATTTTCTGTTGACTTTATATTAATTCTTCCCTGTCTTTTACACACACACACACACACGAAAAAATCATATACGTGTATAACTTGGCATAAGATTGTATTATTTCATAGAAATCTTCAATGACCTGTTAAATAGTATTCATCTAATATATTTTATACAGTCCTGCATAAGTATCCATTTGAGAGCTCCTCATTGTTCATCCAGGAGCATACTGCAACTTCTCTTGGCTTTTGAATTACGCTGCTTGTTTCTCCTATATGCTAGGTCTGGAGGTATTAAAATATTTCAAGTTTGTATAACTAGAAAATATTTTACCCTTAGTTTTCAAAGATATGTTTTTTAAGTATAAAATTCAAAGAGGATAGATTTTTTTCTTTCAGTCCTTTAGTCTAGTTTCTTACACATTTGGTCCTCTTTTACCCCTCTCTAATGTGGAATAAGATGCTATTTTATTTTGTTCTTCCATAGCTAATATTTTTTATGCATATGCTTTAACAGATTTTTTTTGCAATAAATTTTGGACAATTTCATTTTTGTGT
>PVKA01020242.1:0-40704 GCA_004027165.1 Ctenomys sociabilis | reverse complement strand
AGTGGTTTAGAAACAGAATTAAAAGCAAATGAATTTGTAAAGATGAATCTACAGTGGTCCCTCGCTTATGAAGGTTACATTCCAGACATCCCAGTGTTGAGAATCAGTAAAGTAGCGACATTATATTCTAGTATTTATATATATTAGAAGGCTTTATAAACCTTCCCCATACTCTTATAAATCATTCTTACACTTTAAAAAACTTTTAATTTCTTAACCATTTTCAAAACTTGCAAACCTACATAATTTTAACAATTGTATACTGTATAGTAAGTATAGTATGTATTTACCCACTAATGAAATACCTAAACAGTATATTTTATTTCAATTTACTATTCTCTTAATATGTTAGAATTAACAATTTTTATATATTTTGAAATTTTAGGCAAAAATCAATAAAACCAAAATACTACACATATAAATAAGTATACAGCACTGTACACTACTGAAAAAAACCCATGACCCAAAAAATCCACAATAATTTAGATTAGTATTTTTTGAAAACCCCTGAAAAGGTAGGTCCACAAAAGTCAAACCACGAAATAGCAAGGGACTACTGCATATCACAAAGTAACTACCAAGAGTAACAGTTCAGCATAGCTAGTATGTATGCTTCTTCTCCACATCTTCTAAGGGACTGGAAATTATTACCACAACAGTTCAGAAGCTGATATGTTCCATATCTGTCACCCTACAAAGTACCCTGAACAGCAGCTGACAGTGCCATAATTATTAGTAATAAAGTGCTGTGTATGTAACTGGCATTCTGAACCTAAACTTCAAGAAAAGATGCCCACGTAGGTACAAAGGATATACAGGCATTGCTTTGTTACCAAGAAAAAAAAATAAGAACCATCAATACATATACATAAATATGCAGTATGATACAAACTGTGCTAAAGAAAAAAAAAAACAAACACAAAGCAATTATCAAATGTTTTCTGACTTTGTACTTTGTACAAAGACAGAAGAATGGGGTATTCTTGAGAAATCCAAGTTTTAGTGGTAAAATTAGATTTCTGAGCAGAACCTACTTATTTAACTACAACTTACTTTCTTTTTCTCTTTTTTGGCAGAAGCAGGGACTGAATTCAGGCCCTTGCGCTTGCCTGGGAAGCACTTATTCTATTGAGCCATCTCCCTGGCCCTACAACTTTCTTTTAAACTCTTAAACTTCTGACTTTCTTTATAAAGAATGTGCTACCAAATGCACCAATAAAGCACAACACATAACCAAGGAATGCAGATCTTAGGTACAGTCATCAGTTCTGCCCCAAGTTCACTGTGATGCTGAGGGTGGGCCAAGTCCCTTCATGAACCTCACTTATTTCTAGAGTAACAAGACTGGTTTGAGTGAAAGGTATCTTCCAGCATTAAGAAAGTCTGGTTTTGACTATCCCAGTGTCCTCTTCACTAAATTTGCTCAATTTCCTTGGCCAAGCACATCACTGAAGAGCAAGCAAACACTATCATCCCCAATGATTTATTCACACACAAAGGGGAAATCACTCAAGTGTAGTGCAGCAGTTCCAAAAGTCATCTACCCAACTGGCATCTTTCCAGCTAGTATCTATCTTATTGAGATTCAGAGAATGAATAATAAAAGATATTCAGAAGACGGTTACTGGTTTTTTAAACTTGAAATTGTATCACACCATATTAATGCTTAAAACCTTTCAGTGGCAAGACTGGGTGTGGTGGTGCAAAACCTTTCAGTGGCAAGACTGGGTGTGGTGGTGCATGCCCGTAATCTCATTTAGTGTAAAATGTATTACCTTTCCTTTCCCCATCAGCCTGCACCCTCACCCTCACAAACTGTCCTCTACCTGGATGCAGAAACATATGCAGGCTGGTGGCACAAATTAAGTTTCACCTACAGAAATCAAGACTGTTTCTAAAGCAAGCAGCCTCAGAAGACAGAAACATAGGACAGGCAAATTTACTGCTGATCATAAAATTTAAGTCCCCTGAACATGGAATTCTTCTCCAGAAACAAAATTAACACCATGTATCTACATAGCACCTGACCCTCCTCTTGTGGTGTCATAAAGGAAAAGTGGCTCACAGAACCGAGGGAAATGCTGATACTCCCTGGTTATGAAGATCAATGAGATTTGGAAAGTCTTTTGTCTCCAGGTATCTTCTATTTTCTACCAGCCTCGATGAAAGCTAACTTGTTATTTGTAAGTAAATTTCCTAACCTTCACATTTCTTTAGCCCTTAGTTTATAGACAGATAATGATGAAACAAGTATTCCTTCTATTTTCAACTAAACTAATTCACATACATTTCAGGAATCAACTCATATATATGTCATATTCCCAGTCACTTACCATTCCTAACTCAACATCTTTTTATTCCCAAAATTACTATAATTTATGTATTTTTTTTACTTAACATTTGCCTCTACCACTAGAAAGCAGATATTTATTTTCCTTACCACTTTGTATTTACAGCCTAACCCGGTACTTAACATAATATTTCAATAAATGCTCAAAAGCTCTCACTATACCCAAATAAATGCATTTTTACAACTAAATAAAAGTTAAGAATATACAGGCCTAATTATTGCCTTACTCTTTTTACATGTGCTTGGGAATCACAGGTTTTTCTAAGTTTGAGAAGTTCCCTCGGGAAAGATTCCCAAGGAGGCTCCCTAGACTTCCCTTGTGTCCACTTTTCCTTACCAGCAAAACTAATAAAACTTAATCCTATTGTGCTTTTGTGTTTCTCCCGCACTGCTGGGCTTAATGAGCAGAGGCAGTATTGCCCAGGATTATATTTGTTTATCTTTCTCATGTCCAGAAATAATAGAGAATGCTGCATGCACTGTTCTTACTTAAAAGTCACTTATCTCATGTATGACACAATTATTGAGATTTTTAAGAATGACAGGCTCAAAAATCATTTTGAGAGGGCTACTCTTAAAGAACACTTTAATCTTACTGTTTCCAGTCATTTTAAACACTTGTCCCACAAATGCTGTAAACAGCACAAGTTATTTTGTAAACCTCTTCAGGAGTGGCAGTGATTTGATGCTTAGGATATAGACTAAATGACTACTCAAAACTTGAACAAAAGGTTTACAATATCAGATCTATTCATAAGTAATCTTCAGTTTTAAATACAGTTCAAACACAATCATTACCATCAAGTTTTATTGTACTACTGTGAATAAAGATCAAATGAGTTCAACTGGTTGTATGTTCCACAAGGACCAGCGCTCTGTTTTGCTTACTCATGTCACCTTGTACATTAAAGGGCTCAGTAAAAAGGTGCTGAGGGACACTTACCATTGAGAATATCTTCAAATCCGATAGTCTCATCATTACCTCTCAAAATATCCAATGAAAGGTTTGAGCTAGAAAGAAATGGAAGACGCTGAACCTATGGGCAAGATAAGAAAAAATCAAAATGGAGGGGCCTAAAATCAATGTATGTATGTATCAACTTGCCAAGATAAAGGTAATTGCTGTGTATCACAAACACTAGTTAAAAAAAAAACAAAACCAAAATACATAATCTAATTGCATGCTCTTCACTCTTGAAAATTTCACAAAAATGAGTACAAAGGCAATGTAGGGAATATGGGTGATATCAGTTCATATTTTAGATACAAACCAAGTTTCAAAATGTGTTCAAAATGTTTGCTAAGACATATTAAAACACTGAAACTGTAGTTTGCCTTACTACTTAAAAATCCTATGAAGACTGCATATATTTTGAAGCTTTGCTTCTATACAAGAAAGTTATAGCACACACCACATGGCAAAACACAAAACCCCAAAGCCCAACACAAGGCTGCCTCTTGACACACGAGATGGTTAAATTCCTGAAGAAACTCCAACTCAGTGAGCACATTCTTCTACTTAGTAAATGAGCATCTTGTATGTTGTTTTATACTGCTCATGGTACAAATGTAAGGCATGATCTTTTCAAACAGTACTGGTAACCAGAAATGCAGATCAAGGTCACTTGGGAAGCCTTTAAAAACACCATTAATGCCATTCTAAAATTAATGTCAGACCTATTTTTTTCAAATATTCAATAAATATACCACAAACTCAAAGTATTCAGTAGAGTAGACAGGTTATGAAGACAAGACTCTAGATTTCTATACTCACACTTAAAATTCACATGGCTTATGTACAAACCTGACCTATCCCTGCCTCATTTTGTTCATCTGTGAAATCTGGATACCTTTCAAAATGCTGTATTATGATATAGTATAAAGTATGCATACAGGATAATCGTTGGCACATAGTGGGTATGCAGCAAAAGCAAAATTTCAGTCTTTCTGTGGTGGTTTTTCAATAGCTGCAACTGAGGTCAATGAAGATAATTCTGGGTATTGCCAGAGAGCAGCAAGAGTCATAGTACTCAGTAAATGACAACAGGATTTTAAAAACAGTACTATTGAGAATTTAAAACACCAGTGATAGTAAGATTCTACTTTTCCTGCTGCTAAAAGGTATCCAGCCTATAACATTACAGCCACTTTTTAAATTTTGTTTTGTACTTCTCGAGAGTTTCACTATGTGCAGGTCATACAGGCTGGCTTCAAACTTGCAGTGACTCTCCAGTCTCAGTGTCCCGAGTGCTGGGATTATGGATGTATACAACCATGTCCACAAAGTTACATATTTACATCTTTACAGTATGAAAAAAATTTCTCGATTGTCAAACAAAAAAATAAAAAAGTAGATAGAAGAAACAGAAACAGAAGCCTATAAATTAAACCAGACAGTAATGGATAGGCAGTTGTTAAATAGCTTGACAAACAAGAATTACAAAAACAAAAGCATGGGAAAAGAGGCTCAAAATTTTAGGCAACAATTTTGGATTAAGTGGTATACAAATGTAGACCCAAAATATAAACCATGTGTAGTTGACTCCAAACAGACAACAAAAAGAGAAACTAACAATTATAAGATAAACATGTATCACTTAATCTTTAGAATAACCCTATATTGCCCTTACCGCTCTCCATTTCACACTAAAAACACATAAACAAAAATATCTGAGGTTCAGAAACATTTTTTACTTAAGTTTTTAGGGCTAGAAGACAGAGGCAAGATGCTGACTCAAGTCAAAATTCTCAATTGAAGCTATGTTTTTAGAGCTTTACTCACAGAAAAAGTACTCCAAGTGGCTTCTAAAATGACTAGCCTGTACAACTGTAGCATTATATAGTTAATGAAAAAGAATCTTACAGGTCAGAGAAACAAACCCATAAAATCATGGGCAAAACCAAAAGGTAAAAGAACATAATTGGAAAACTGCAGGTAGTTTAGAGGTGCATGGATTATAGTAGCAAACAAGAAGCCGATTCACAGCCACATTAAGGAGCAAATTTTATCTTGAGTGCAAAGCCAGGGAAGAATAAGCTCAGGGCTAGCCTAAACTGCATAGCAAGACCCTGTTTCAAAAAAAAAAAAAAGACAATAAATAAATCTGTGATTTAAAATGGTTATTCAGGTTAGAATAATAAATAGTAGGATGAAAGGCCAGCTGCAGTGAATATTCAGTAATCTGACTGGAGCACAGTAGAGTGAAGAAATGGTGAGAAAATCAAGCAACGGACCAATGAGTTTGGTGGGTGGGGAAGGAAAAACAGATGAGCTATGGAGTGAGATAAAAAATAAGCAAACAAGATTAATGCTCTAATTTATGCCTTGAACAGGAACTTAGTCAAACATGAAACAGAGTGCATGAAAAACAATGAATTCTTGTATTTGTACAGGTGAAATTCGAAGTACTGGTCGAATTTCTAACTGGAAAAGCATGTGATGTACTTATAGACCATGAGAATTATAAATTCGGAGTCATCAACAAATAAATGACAACTGAAGTTAACAGAAGTAGCTGGGAAACAGGGTGAGATAAGAAGCTAAACTGTAGTATCAACATTAACTGGTATGTCAGGGAACAAATAAAACAAAAGGAATCTACAAAGAGACACGTGACAGCAGGGTTTCAGAGAAGAGGAATCAGGAAAGCATGGTGAGCTAAAACATCAGGTAAAATGAAGGAGCCCTAAATGTCAAATACCACAGAAAGTCCAGGTTAATAATGACAAAGAAATGCCTATATTGTTTAGGAACATGTTCATGGGTTTGATGGAAGCCAGAAAAAGTGGGCTGGATTAACAGGAGGCAGAGGAGTACAGACAGGACATATAGACAACATTTTGAAGAAGCTCAATTTGAGCTAGGTGTGGTGGTGTAAACCTATAATTGGCCCTGACCAATTCAGGGCCAGCCTGGGCAATTTAACAAGATTCTGTCTCAAAACAAAACTACCAAACCAAACCAAGTAACAACAAAAAACAAAAAAAAAAAACACTGTTTCCAAACCTCTACGACAGAAGCACCTTTATTGTGGCACAATTTGCTAGAGATTTGGATGTGAGAATGTGAATGTGGCTGATGAGACAGAGTAAAGAGAGAGATTAAAGGTGTCAGCCACAGGTAGGCTTATTCATAAGCAGAATTCTTCGATTCCAAAGCACAGATAAAGGGCCTTAAACAGCTCAAAGGACATCTTCCCAGGACTGATTACTTACTCCTTTGAAACAGGTACACCAAGCAATATGCATTATTAAACCACCATTAGCCATTTGTTATGATTGCTGCCTAGATGTCTCCCCAAGGCCTAATGTAGTCATGAGCCAGGCTTCTGGAGTTTGGGATAATGGGTGAGTGCTATACCTACCATAGGGCAGGTGGCCCACATACAATATAAGAGACTTTTGGAAAGATGCTTGCTCCCTCTTTCCTCTTGTTGCTTTTGCTGCCTTCTATTACCATGACTGCTGCCCTCTGCCATGTGCCTCCCTGTCTGGGAGCCAGTTGATTATGGAATGAAACCACCAAAAACTGTGAACTAAATAAACCTTTCCTTTCTTAACTTCGGGCACTGGGCGTTTTGTCTCAGCAATGAGAGAAGTAAACAAGACAATATTCCTACACGGATCTCAAGTTTGACAAACCCAAAAAAACCATGAAAGCAGATGCAGGTCAAGATTTTAGACACAGTCTAAAATTTGAAGTTCTCCATTTAATGACTTTTCTTCTCTTTGAAGAAAGAATCAAAAATCATATCCTAAAGAGTAGAAAGTAAAACTGACTAAGGATATAAAAAAAGTAAGGTTACAAAGCTGTTAGGTAGGACTGTTACTTATTCATGTGGGAAACGTAAGTAACATATGCCTAAACTCACCTGCTGTACTGCTTTGAATTCCATTTGTAATTTTAGAGGAGCAAACAGACCTTGGATGTTTCTCAGTGTGGAAAAATTCATTTTATCTTGATTGAGCTGGAACTACAAAAGACAATGAATACATACATAACACAGTATTTAGACAGAAGAATCTAACATCCATAACTGAAATAAAAACAAAGCGTTTTGATTAGTTTAAGATAAATTTTAAAACATTTATATCTATATTTTATCTAGCTTACAGGAATACCGCACCAGTCTAAAACTTGAATATAAAACTAGTAAACAAAGAAATGCTTTTCACATTACAAAGGTACTTAATAAGGCATAAGCATATTCCAGTGCTTTTGATTACATGTACTAGAAAACTGGTTAGAGCAAAGAAAAGGTGCAGATAATCAGATCAGGAAATCTCACATGCACAAAAATTGTGAACTTTTGAGTATGAAAATATTTCAAAGGATTTTATTAAGAAATACAGTAATCAAACCATCATATTAATTAAACTAGAATATTTAAACCCACTCTTATGTTAATTCAGGGAGAGAAAAATCTTCCTGGAAAAGTCAATTTGCATTTGGTTAGGCAAGTGCAGGGTCCAGGGTTTGATCACTGGCACCATATGCCACCCTGGCCCCAAACCCCAGTGGGCTGAGCCGGCCACCAAGACTGGGCATGATGATGCATGACTATAATCCCAGTGCTGGGGAGGCTGAAAACCAGAGGATCATTATGAGTTCAGCTGTGTATTGAAACCCTGCAGGAAATACATTAAAAAAAAAAATCATATTTGGTACTAATGAGCAATATTTTCAGAATCACATTTTTACTAAAACGAAAGTTTTCTCAAAATTACTTAGTGATGACAATATGATACAAACAGAATTATATGAAGATTTAAGTCAAGGTAACCATAAAGAAAATGACTCCTTGAAATTATTTTTTAGTATACTATACTCTCATAAGATTCTTCTCTAACAGTCATACAAAAAATTACTTTCACTGAAAATCTACTAAGAGATTAGGGACTACTTGGGACATGACTGGGTCACATGCATACTTTTTATGATTTTTCTCAGTCTCTATAAAACACAGCCTTCTTAAGTACTTATGATATACCTAAGATGAAGGAAGGGGTAAAGATTCCTATCAAAATATCCTGTATGAATTGATAACTGTTTGGTCGTTGCTGCCTGGCATAGATATCAGCTAAAAACATTTCATTCTATTTTACAATCCACCATCTTATCCTCAAGCATATACCTTGTTAGATAATTTGATTCCTTCAATGACCCAACTGGCAATTTAATAAGAGTAAATGAAGATTAAGTTGTTATGGGCTTAATGGGTTGCTGGTGGTCACTGCTTACTTTACTAAATGCTCAGTCATCTATTTAACAATTCAGTTAAGGCATGTACAAACACAGTATTGTCTCTTAGTGTGAGAACCTGAAAGAGAAAATAAAATCTGAAAGTCACAATAGATACTGTGAAAAGCAAAGAATCTGTTCAATGGGAAGGAAAAGCTGAGATGAGGACAATGACAAAGGAAAAAAGGGGCAAAAATATGTGTATGTCTATATGCAGGATAGTCTGGATAACTGTACTGATGATGTCTGCTGGTCTATTGAAAGGAGCAGTTAATTTATCTACAATCTAAAGATAATTTTTATGTCTCCCATTATTTTCAAAGATAATCAACCATGGTTTTCGTAATCATATTCATATGGCTTTTAAGCTATTCTGCATCATTAACTTCACTTTTTTCTCTGTATTTTAGTGAAGGGTTTACAAGATGTTCAGGGTCTCACTATTACATTAGACTCAGTGATTGTCCTGTTTACAGCCTCCCCAAGAGCTGGGATTATAGATGTGCGCTGCCACGCCCAGTCTCAATTGCAGTCTCAAGTGTACCATGGGGGTGGGGCCAAGGGACAGCATAGCAGGCCCCAGCGATGGAACCCCTGGTCCCTTCGCCTGCTTGCTTTAATCCACTGAGCTGTTTGGCCAGCCCTGAGTCATTAACTTCTGAGTATAAACCGGAAGGTACTTTGGCAACTTTTACTTTTTCATCTTACTTTTATAATTCTATTATCTACTCTATTCTTTCTTATACCAAGATCTTTCCTAGGAAGGAAAAAATCAAAAGAAACTGATGAATGGTTGGTGCATCCTTGGTCTTCTTTAGGATTTTATGAAGCCCCCTGTCTACTGTTTATCTTCTCTATTAAGTTTTACATTTCTTGAGAATGGGGCTTACCTACTGTACTTATTGGACATATCCCTCAGAACCTTGAAAATCCAAGGCTTGAGAAAGTCAAAAGTATGTCATCCAAATCCATAACTGACATTTAGATGTCAAGGAGAAAAACAGCAGGTAAAAAACAGGTTTATCAAATGAGGAAATTATAAGAAAAGGCGGGCAAACCTTTAGAGGGTCCATTAACTAAAAAAACACAGAACACAATGTGTAGAAAGGGGGGTTAAGTAAAATAGTATAGTGATAATTTAAAATCCTATCAGAAAATTATGACTGAAAGTAAGGGCTCGTGGTTGAATCCTCAGCATTGGAATTGTACTCATAAAATGGTATCACAATAGTTTTCTTAAAAGTATTTTCCTAAGGAGACAAAAATAAAGACATAAGTAACAAACTTACATTTCTTTCTGATAATTCAAGAGCATGACTTGGTAATAATTCATTTTTCACACACGGAAAACTAGAAAAAAAAATTAAGTGGGAGATTACACATCACTTCAATACCAATAGCTCAATAACACATCTACAGGGGCCGGAGAGATGGCTCAGTGGAATAAGTGCTTCCCTGGCAAGCACAAGGGCCTGAGTTCAATCCTCGGTTCCGCAAAAATAAATAAATAAATAAATAAATAAATAAAAATAACAACAACAACAACAACAATACATCTACAAAGAGTACAAGATGATAACAATATGACAAAGGACTTTGGAATATAATTCAATGGGAGAACACATGCTTAGCAGGCATGAGACACTGGGGCTCAATTTACAGCAACCCCTCACCAAATTATGATTATAATAGTATGGCACAGGGGAGTTTTTCTTGAGGGGAAAAGGTAAAATACTTTGATTTATCATGCTAGTTACAGAAACTGAGATCTGTTAAAATCCATAGAACTGTGTAACCAAAGAAAACAGAAATATTCTGCATTATAATTGCTTTAAAATGTATTATGGATATTAATAGCTAAGACTTTAGTCACTAAAGGAATCGCTCTAAACAAAATCTGTGCTAAATGATACTCTACACCTAGAAATACTTTTTTTTTTAGAGACAGGATCATGTGATACAGTTTTTGCTGTCCTGCAACTCACTACATAGCCTAGGCTGGCTGCAAGCTCACAGCAATCCTCTTGCCTCAGCCTCCTGATTGCTGGGATTACAGGTGTGCACCACCATGCTTGGCCAGAAAAAAATTAATAATGTGTCTATTAGTGTTCCTCTAATGAGATGCTTCTTGCACCATATAAAATAGCTAAGTCTCTTCATGTGTAACACACACTTAATATTTAATGTCTTTCATAAACATATTGGACCTCTAGGTACCACTTACCAACACATACTAAGTACTATAAATGATGAACAGCTACAGTCAGATTACTAGTTTCATCATGCTGAGTATTAAACCAGAATCTCAAAGCTGAGAGAAACCTTAGAAACCTGTAGGAGTTATTTACTCAATATCTCTATACAAAATATTATCTAAGAAGTCAAATTTGAATACAGTCCTTCTAAATGCCTGTCATTCTGGTCTTCTAAATATGTACTTTTTGTCAGGACATACCAACTATTACTATATTGTCTTTCAAATAATTTTTTTTAAAGAGTAATAAATGAAAAATAAGACAAAAAATGTCACAGGACAGTCCTGCTACAATGCTGTATATGGATAGATTTCTAAATATCTATGTAAATATATGTTAATTCCTATTTAAAAAAATTTTTTTCTTATATTCTGTAAGGACTTAAGAGTTTAACATCTTAATACTTGATGGAAAATACCTGTTTCATGTTATGTCTATGATGTCTGATATTTAAACCAATAGTGTGGGTAAACCAAACTGCATAGTTGCAGGGTAATAATAAGCTTCTCTTCTGGAGGGTTAACAAATTAAGTCTGCAGATCAGATCAAAAACTGGAGAAAAAGAAAGGCTGCAAGGTAGCCAACATTTTAGCCCTAGCCTTCCAAGGTCAGTAAAGACTCAGGACATAGGCGAATTTGTACTGTAACATCATGTAACTCAGTTGTACTCTGAATTTTCTGATCAAGGAGATTATGGGGCCACAGAGGAATATGATCAATGATGTATAGTGTGCCTAAGGAGAGTCACATAGAGAGAAAACATTCTCTCAGGCTTTCACAGAGAGCAAATTGGTCAAGCAATGGCTGTGACTCATCCACATGGCTGACACAAAGGATCTACAAAGTGCAGTACAGGGTTATAGGATAAACTCTGAGGGTACCTGACTGAACCTATCTGATACAAAAGTTACATTTCTTGTTATATAGGTCTTGCTTTATCTTGGTCTTAACCCTCCAGCAGAAAAATATAAAAAGGAAGCAAATAAAGTAAAGCCATATTAATATACTGAGCTGTGAATGGTTCAAGTCAACAACTTCTGTGGATAACACACTACTATTGTGGACTACTGAACTGTGTTGGATTGTTTTATTAAGAAAAAATAAATGCATTCTGCTTCTAATGTCACACCCATTATTGTTATACTGTCTTTAAAGTAGTCTTTTTCTAAAAGATAGCAAAAGAAAATGAGACCAAAAAAAAAAAAAAAAAAATGAATACAGTCCTCCTTCGGTTATTTTACTATGCAACTGGCAAGAAAACAGTAAGGAGAAAGAGGCAAAGCAATTGAGTAACTTGCCTAGAGGGAGACATCTACTAAACAGCAGAGCCAGGATCCAAATCTATGAAGCCTGAGTCCAGAGTCTGTCCTGTTACCTGCCATGTTCTCTGTCCCCCAAAGACAAGTACATTATTCCAATAGTTAAGTAGACAAGTAGTTCTCTACAATACGAGTAGTAGAAAGAATCCTACCAAATCAAGCTACTGGGTGTCACCGACTAGAAAGATGACCAATTTAAGGAACCTACTACTTTGCTAAAATCCTCCACCACTGGAAAATGTCTAGGCTTCTTGTCTTTCTACCCTGTCAGGGGATATTATTAGTACTTTCCAAGTTAAATATACACCTGTAGCCTATCAAAATATTTAAAGAACTATGCGAAAAATAGAAAAATAATTAACAGATATATTTTATTACAACAAAAACAAACCCACAACTTGACTATGTACCCTTTCCGAAGAAGATCATGTCGTTCAAAAGGTCCACTTGCTGAAAGTTCAGTAACTGGAATACTGTCCTTTAGCTGAGATCCAAGACCCCTGGCATTCTACAACACAAATGAAAATCACTATTAAATATGGAAGAATTTAATACACATACATGAAGAATACCTATGTAAAAAGCATTAATTATGTAGCAGCGAAAGACGGACTACTGCCTTCAGAGTCTACAATGTAGACCATCAAAACATGCCTTAAGCATATGATGGACATATAAGGTACAATGAATAGTTCCAAATTTAGGAGCAGAAGGACCTTGAACAAGAAAGGAAACAGGAATAACAAGGATAATGGTATAAAAATATAAATGAACATGAAACCAGTTTGAACAGGCCATGAGTAGTCTGAGATGACTAAATATACATATGAATGAGACAAAAATGCTGGTAAAATAAGGATGTAAGTTAACTTTTACTTTAAATTTGGTAGCCTCTGAAGGGTTATGACTGATCTAACTTGTTTCCACTGAAAAGATTCCTCTTTTTATTTTTCAAAGATCCCTTCTTTAGGCTGCAATGTTTCACAGAGAATGAAAACATCTTGAGGACAAAATCCTGAGGTATACTGTCTTTAAGGACAAGAAAGAAGAACAAAGAAAGGGATTATGTAGACAGGAAAACTAGAAAACAGCAGTCACAGAAGCTAAGAGAAAATTTCACAAAGATTAGCTTTTATGAGAATGATACTGTCTGCTAAAAAATATCTAATTAGGAGTGTAAAACAAAATTCAAATTCCATATGGTTTTTTGAGGCAGGGTCTCACTGTGCAGACTGGCATTTATCTCCTATGTTATAACCTAGTGGAAACACATTACAAACTAATAAAAATGCTGACTTTAACCCATTCTCAGCTAGTCCTATAATTCAGCAGAAAAACGTAAAATAGCCAGGTCATTTGGTATCTAATCTTACACTATTCCAAGAGAAACTATTCTGAGGAACCAACTTTTAACTGATTTTTAAATTCATCTGTATGATCAGCTACTTCACCATGTTCATGATTTCTTTACTCTCCCACCCTCGAGCAGGCTCTTACAGCATCCTACTGGGTCTTGCTACTCTAGAATAATTCATTTTCCTGTAGTACACACGCACATCAGGGTTTCCCTAAAGTACACAATCTCCCCTATCAAAGCTGCTAAAAACAAAGAAAAGAAAACACAAAAGCCTTTCATTGGTTTATCAATGCCTAAAAAGATTAAGTCCAAGGTCCTTAGTCTGGAACTCAGGAACCTGCACACCAGGTTTCCACTTCCCTACATACAGGAACTTACGGAAAAGACACTGGAATGTTCATCGACCTGCTTTGTGACAGTTAGCAAAGAACTAATCTTTCTGGCCCTCTTCACCCATCTGCACCAGGCAGCTGAACTACTTCCAGGTCTGGAAGTAGTTGCATGACTGTTAACTTTCCAAATATAACCATCTAAATTATCCTACATGAGTACCTTTCTCCTGCCATCCTTCTTTACTGTGATATGGCAAAAATAATTTCTTCTGTACCCCATGCAAGCAGGAATTCTGATCTGGGTCTTACTACTGTCATCACATTTCTATTTCGTTTCTGTAAAATATCAGAATTAGTACTGAAGGATTCTAATAAAGTAATAGACAAAAACAAAACATGGAATACTAATAACACTTGAGAATTTTTATCAAACTTCTTTACTGCGATTAGCAGTAACTTCCAAAATAAACTTTTCTGGACCTGTCCAGGTGGCCGACCAGCACCCATTAGGAACAATGGATTCAGGCATCTTCTCAAATATCACAACTTTTTTAAATAAAAGGGATAGGAGAGATGGGGCAGGGGGCAAGAGAGGTGAAAGGGGAGAGAGAAATGCATTCACAATGCTGACTAATAAGGAGCAACAACTGATTTTTTTCCCTCTCAACACATGGCCAACTGTTCAGGGAAAATGTAAAGTAAGGCAAAATTACATAAACGTGACCTACAGGTGTGGATTGATTATCAAGCAGTTACAAGAGCTAGGAGATGGGGGAGGGAGTAGGGCTTGAGGACTCCGGGGTCCCATATTTTACCATCAGGGAAAGCAGAGGCGGCAGCGCCAACGCACGAAGCTCCGAGCTTTCTGGCTCGCCTAAGGCACCTACGTGCCAGCTGCGGGCAGAAGGCAAGGCCCTGCTGAAGCTCTTGGAGAAAGGCGCAAGCAAACGACCAAAGAGAAGTACGGGCAGGCCAGAGCCAAGGCGCTGCTCGCGGGGCCAGAGCTCCAGCCAGGCCCGGGACACAGACACAGTACTCGCCAGCCCCGTGACTCGGCAGATCACGGGACGCAACGCGGGCCTCGTTCCCACGCCGCCGCCGGAGCCAAAGGCGACCTGGGAGGCTGAGGCCCGTCCGCCGGGCAGCCGCGCCAAGCCCGGCCGCCGCTCGGGCCGCCCGGGGGGTCACTCACCATCCTCAGTCCGCTGTGTGAACGGCCGCGAAGTCCGGTTACCGTCCACCGGCGCGGCTGCTCACTTCCGTTTCCGGGGGCCGACCCCCACATCCGCCGGAAGTGCGTCCGTCCGGGTGAGGAAGGAAGAGGGCGCGGGACTCGGTGAGGGAGTAGCGCGGGGCCGGGGCTCCCACGGTCGCAGTCTCTGGGGACCGCCAAGGGCGCAGTGAGGGTGTGGACTGGGAAGAGGGGGGTAGGACGAGACGTGCCATGGGGAAGGCAGGACGCGAGCTCCGCTACTGTGATAAACAGCCTTCGTGCGCACGGCGTTTCTAGACGCGCTTTGTGCTTCTGTAGGTAGATTGCAAAGCGCACAGGTGGGCCTTAATCTTGAGGGTAAAACGAGGCCTAAGTAGGGTGGGAGAGTTTCTGAGGACGTCGAGCTAGTGAGGCAAAAGTTTATTTTGCTAAGGCTTTTTCCAGTTTATTTTTTATGTTTTAAGAAAATACATCTAGAGCTCGCTATTGTTGAGAATTCATTGCTGAGTCTTAAGAATACAAGAACTGGGCGTGGTGACAGGCCTGTAATCCCACCACTCTGGGAACCTGAGGCAGGAGGGTCCTAGTTTCGAGCTCCGCCTGGGCAACTATTCTCGACCTAAGTGTTGAGAGGCGAGAAGAGATGGGACACATACTGACCTCTTATAAGAGGGGACTAGGAGGTGGCACAGTTGTATATGTTACTCCCTTGAATTGTTTAAGTAACCTTATGAGGTAGGTACCACTACTGTGTTTTACAGATGAAGAAATCAAGACACGAAGTTAACTATAAGGACCCATTCTGAATCCATAATCCATGATCTCAGCGGTACTGTTTTGCTTTCCCAATATAATGTACAGTAGATTTGTCCTCAGCTACCATGTAATGTAGACAGCTTAATCAGGCTGATAACGAAAGAGTAAAAGCTGATAAGTTTGTGATTAATAGGATACATAAAGGAATACTGCTGGCAAGACTACCTATGCAAAAAACGAACTGGAAGAGGTATGTAAGGCAGAGAACAGTGTGAGATGAGACGAAGTAGATGGAAGCACTTGTGCTGGATGGAGGTTGTAGCTTTGTCTGTAAAAAGCCCTTGAAAGGTCTTAAGCGAGGATACCCACTGCTATAGCAGTACAATTTTTGAAATACTGGAATATGCTGAGTATGTAGCACTGTTGTCTTTGAGTGTATTGGATCTTTATCTTGTAAATTTAATTAAATATATTATTTGAGCCTTTTTCTTTCCCGTCAGTTCTAGCTAAAAATAAAACTAATTAAAAAATAAAGCATTTTAATGTTTATTGATTAAATACAGGTCTGTCTGTGGATATTTGTCAAACGATGTTGTCACAGTAAAGCATACATTTATAGAGAAAAAGGACATTTAATACATGAGATATTAGTATTTTCCTGGAGGAATAAATATATGAACATATTTAAAATGCGGTATGGTAAGTGCTTAATAAAGAAAGGAACTGGGTCAGGGAAA
Source organism: Ctenomys sociabilis (assembly GCA_004027165.1). Classification (NCBI taxonomy): domain Eukaryota; kingdom Metazoa; phylum Chordata; class Mammalia; order Rodentia; family Ctenomyidae; genus Ctenomys; species Ctenomys sociabilis. Next base: position 24,144 of record PVKA01020242.1, on the reverse strand, counting down.
AGGGCATACAAGGGAGAAAAACCATAGAAAGGTAGGAATTTGTGGAAAAGCACATGATACAAGCAGCATTTCCATGTGACTGGAGTTACAGGTGAATAAATGAAGAAAGGTTGAAGGCCTGGTATAATAAGTATTTTGGACTTTTTTCCAAAAAAAGATAGTGTAGCGTGTTAGGCTTTGGAAGCAGGGGAAGAAGTAGGGATGTGCCGGAGAAATACTAAGAATTGAAAAAGCAGCCAGAAGGGGAACCCCCGCCATGAACAGAAATGTTCAGAGAGGCAAGAGGAAATGAGAGTGGTCGTCTATAATCTTAAAGGCAAGAAAATATAAAGTTGTTGGAAAATACTTAAAAAGAGAGGTTAGAAAATTGCCCAAAAGTAAACATTCAGTTCAGAAAAAAGGCCTTTGATAACTAATGTGAAGAAAGTTGTTTTGGTAGTGTATTACTTTAGTAATAATAAGTGAAAATCATCTTCTTTGGAATAATATTACTTTAACATTTGTTTATACTAGACATTTTTGAGTATACTGGATGGGATTAAATTTCACTGCTTGCTTAGGGTTTGTGTTACGTGGTTTTTAGAGTAGAATATACCATTTGTGTATCATACCCTATGCTTCAGTCTTTAGATATATAATTTAGTTAATTTTCAATTATCCTGTGAGGGGAGTATTATTGTGATCTTCATTTGTATGTAAATCTTTAAGACAGTTGTATGCATTATATAAGAACAAGTATTCTATTTTTTTTTTTTAACTTTAGTATTGAATCCATCTGATAGCCTTTGTAAGCTAAGGTCAAGTTCATCATTTGCAGCATCTGATGAGCAGACCCCTCCTTTCAGCTCTCTCCTATTTGTACTTCATCTAAATTTTGTTCTGGTGTGTCAGGCTGTATAAAGATGTTTTGTTTCTGACGTCTGCTATGGGCAGTGAAACCCTACCTCCTCCAACTTGGTCATACCTTTCATAATGGCTGTGTTGTTCCTGGTGCCCAGTATCTTGCATATTTTAGGCAGGTATAAGAAAAGCTTTAACATTGGTAGTGTATGTCTCTAGAAGAGACATGGAGAAGAGAGGCTTATAAATTATGTACAGTAAGAGCTTAATAACTAAAAATTGAATATAACTACAGTAATACAAATATTTGTGGTCTCAAAATATTGTGCTGTATACCTTAGCAATTTCAGTATATGATTTCTTTGTCATGTCATTAAATCAAGAACTTTCAGCCGGGCATGGTGGCGCATGCCTGTAATCCCAGCACTCGGGAGGCGGAGGCAGGAGGATTGTTGTGAGTTCGAGACCAGCCTGAGCTACAAAGTGAGCGTAAGGCCAGCCTGAACTGCATAGTGAGACCCTGTCTCAAAAAGACAAAAAAAAAAAAAAAAAAAGAACTTTCACATGAAGGAAGTGCTTTATGGCTTCTCTGGCATATTCAGGTTCAACATGACTCTTGTATTGTATGGCTGTTATTAAGTAAAGTAAGGGTATGGGAACACAGACCCTGAGACATTAGATCTGACAAGATGGCTTTTACATGATGTATAAGTGGATAGGTATATTTGGGCACAGAGATGATTCATGTCCTGAGCAAGATGGAGTGGAAAGGCTTAAGATTTTATTTGGCCACTCAAAATGGCAGCAATTTATAAGAAATGTTCATTTATGGGGTCTTCAATATTTTTGAACTTGCTGACCAAGTGTAACTAGAACTATAGGAAGTAAAACTAAGGGAGACTACTATATTCATAAGAAAACTGGAGATAGCTAAATTTTGTAGATTAATCCTTTCAGAAAGTTGTCTCAGAAAATATGGTTTTGGCTTGAAATCAAGTTGGGTTTGTTTCATGCACAGGGGAGGTGAGACCAAAGTTTATTAGGCAAATGTTATAAAGAGTCAGTAAAGGGGAAATAGAGATGATAGGAGGGAAAGAAAAGAGGCCAGAAAGAACAATTAAGGTAATGAGTTCTCAGATTCTCAGAACCAGTACACTGAGGGATCTGGAATAGAAATAGTGTATATAGATACAGAAAGAATAGAAAACTTGGGGGAAAAGAAACCCTGAAGTGTGGAGAAGGTTGGGAACTGATGTTGGCTTTGTAAGAGATGGAGAATTGAAAAGCCACCATGGAGAAAATACTAGCAAATTAGTAAGATGAATGAGAAGAATTGCTCAGAACCACCAGGACATAAATGAGGGTGATGTCAAATTGAAATAGGCTCTATCAACTTGTTTCACTGTTTGCTACTGCAATTCTGAGTAATGCAGGGGTAAATAAAGAAGGATCACAAAACAAAGGAAAATAAGCGGGGGAGCATGAGTTCTGGGTATCCACAGGGTGCCAGGGGAGCAGAAAGGCAGCTAAGTCACTGGGAAGGAGTGAGATATAAAAGTGACTCCCCCTCCCACAGTAGCTGCTTCCAAGTCTTCTAATATCTTTTTATTAAAAACTTTAATTTATTTCTCTGGACTGTAGTTTCCTTGAAGGAGGGGACTGTGATTTGTCTAATTGCCCACTTTTGGCACAAGTTTTTCTTGAAGTCGTGTTGTTGAATATAGGCAGAAAATCTCAAGAGTACAGAGTGATAATAAAATATCAGTAAGACATGAGAAAGTGAATATAGCCAGTAAGAACTGAAGATGGCTGTGAAGTATAAAAGCATACTGTTGAAAACTTGCCATGGTTTGTGTTCAGTCCTTTCCAAACATTGAGAAAGAGTGGTGTAAAACAAGTTTACTAGTTCAGTACTTTATCAGTGAAGGAAAGTGAAAAGAGTAGACATCACAAGAGAGAGAAGCTTTCAGTGAGAATGATGTCATTTATGAGAAAGCCAGGTTTCAGTGGGGTCTAAGAAATGGAAGAAGAACTTATAGCAAAGTAAAAAATACTACTGGGAAATTCATTTTTACATTCCATAGAATATCATGGAAGGAATTAAATGGAGAAGTGAACAGTGGATTCAGAGGCTAAAGGAACGGAGTTTATTCTGTCTCTTCACTCCCATAAATTCTTGAAATCAGGGGCTGCCTTAGCATCACTACATAAAAATAATAGAAAGCAGTCAGTATTTGTGGAATGAAGAGTACAGGAGTGAAAAGGTGAATGAATGAATCATTGTTCCAAAAAGGCAAGGCTGACTAATCATTGAAAAAGTGGTGATCCAGGATAATGTTTGTTTCCAGAAGCGCACTCCTTTTAAGTCTGGAGGCTGAACCTAGAACCCAACATGTTAAATCAAAGCCTTGACTGCCTGATTCAGTTATATCGCCTTTCTCCCGAGTCTAGACCCAACAAAAATTGTCATCTTCCTACCAAGTTAATTATAATACCAACTTAAAGAAACACAGGCATGAGTGGTGTGCTCAAAAGTAAATGCATGATGTGCCCAGCCTTTCTTGCTGGTTCCCAGTTCTGTCCCCAGTTGCCTGGTCTTTGAAGACAGGCCTTAGCTGGGTTCTTTTGAGCTTTGAAGGTAGCATGGGGATTTAAGAAGGAACTGGTAGCAGAGATTGATCATTTTGCATTTCTACAGAGTGTAGGATAGGAGAAACAAGAACTCCCATTCTGGGACAAGACAGGGGAAGAAAAAATAGGATAAAAGTTTTGTGAAACTTTTCTAAGGCACCTAATGATTGGAATGCTATATGGTGCTATTAACTAAAATTGCACTCCCCTCCAAATTTTGGGAAGAGAGTTCATGTGAGCAGAGTGGTACAAAAATCTTAACCAGTAACCTCTGTCACAGTGTGTCAGAGGACTTGAAAAAAAAAATCTATAAATTATAAATAGCACATCAAAATCTTTAACAGTCAAAATTCTTGTAGTGTTGAGGAAAGTTCAGTGGCTGTTTAAGATCCATTATGCTTACAAATCTTTTCTTGCAAGTCCATTCCTGTGTGCTAAGAGATGGTGAAATATTTTACATTGGTGTTTTAGACAGAACCTTTTCCTTGACCCTAAAGGATTAGTGTTTTATGTTGCTTTTGAAATGCTTTGTTGTCTGTGATCTCGGATGAGATGAAGCTGCTTTTAAAAGTGTCTTCTGAGTATAAAGGGCTGGGATTTGAGAATAAGTACTAGAATGGTCTCTTTTGAATCCAGGGTTTTTTGTTTTTGTTTTTTTTTTTAAACTATTTTATATCTGCATTGCATCATACTGGCTAAGTTAAGTATACTGCTTTTCATGCTTTTCTCTAGTCCAAGTCTGTCCATTTTTAAAAAGTGGTTTAAATTATCACAGTGCTCTTTCTCTGTTTGCCTATAGAGGGTAGAGTTTATAGATGATACACAATTTTAAATGCTGGACCCAATTCTTTTTTTTTTTTTTTTCTTTTACCATGACCTTCTTTCCTTATTTGCCAACCCATATGCAAGTACATAGAATCTTATTTTTTAGGGAAGGGTCTACAGGGTGTTCAGGGATAGAATCGTTCTATCGGAGACAGAATGTTAGCCAAAGAAAAATTTAATTTAGAAGTTTTGTCTGCAAAAGCATCATCTGCAGTGCTTTACAAAGCCAATATATGTGTGTACATGACATGTTCAATTCCATGTTCATTCCAGAGACTAGTGTCCGTATTCCCCTCCACTGGTATATATAGTCAAGAGTAGAGGTTTTTCTTTTTTTGAAAATTTAAAAATGTGCTCCTTAAAAATAAAGACATAAAGAAATGTTATCTGTATTCAAAGCTTATTAGAAGGTTGCTTCAAAAATGTCTCTCAGTAAGTTTATAGAAGTCTTATTCAGTATCAGAAAGCTGAAAAAGAGCCAAGGATGTTATGATTATTCATTTGGTCTGTATGACTTTGTTTTTCCTTCTAGAAGCAATTCATGTTGATTGTAGAAAATTAGACAATACAGGCCAAAAAGAAGAATCTAGAATACTTGTAGTTCATCAGTCAAACATAATTACTGTAGATGTATTGGTGAGTATCTTTTCAGCTGTTTTTCTATATGGCAATATATATGTTTGTCTTTTTATTTGAATAGATCATATCCAGTTTATATTTGCCTCTGATAGGGAGAAAAGCTCCCAGTATATTTTTGCATCATAACACCATGAGGCTAGGAGGAACACACCCCTAGGATTTGACATACTACAGTACAGTCATGGTTAGGCTCAGAGTTGACCTTGTGGGGAAATTTGATTCCATTCTCATCCAATCCAGTTTTCAACTGAATTGTGAAAAGAGTTAAGTTCATGAACTGTGTGGACCACTATATTTATAAAACTCAAGGGCAGGTAGGTGGGCATGGTGGTGCACATTTCTAATCTCAGCACTCAAAGATGAAACGGGAGGATTGCTGAGAGTTTGACCAGCTGGGCTACATAGTGAATTCAAGTCCAGCCTGAAGTACGTAGCAAGATCCTGTTTCAAAAACACAGGAAAGAAAGAAAAAGATTGTGTATCTTATCACTGCTTGAGAAATACAGGGCCAGAGCTGTGCAACATAGAGGAACTCATTAAACCATATGATAGGATACATCAGCCAAAGTTAGATCATAGGAGATTTTATGAAGACAGATGACCCATTTTGTTCCATAAATGTCATAAAAGGGAGGAGGTAAAGTGTCAAAGAGTAAAATATACTTGAGATCCACAATTTAAAAAAAAAAAAAAATATATATATATATATATATATATATATATATGTCTTTTTAAAATTTTTCATCCTGTTTTCTATGTGACCTGAGAAGTTTTTTAATGACCATATTATTTACTTGATAAAATAGGTCATTCTGGAGCCTTAGAAAAACACCCTTTCCTTCTTAAGAAATGAGGAGTTACACGTACGCTATTTACTCAACATTTTTCATTCTGTCAGCATGGTTGGATGCCAGATAGCTGTTCTGAAAAATTTTCAAGGTATGTTTTTGATATTTTGCCAGGGAAATCATAACTCTTAAAATTCCTCATAACCCTAACCATACAATTAGATTTATGGATAGATACTATGTTCCATGTTTGTTGTTTCCTCACTGTTTCAGTATCTGGGATTGATGCCAAAGGCTATTCAGCCTTACAGCTTTTATTAAATTAGAATGTACAATAAGTTTACACAATAGAGTTTAGGGGGAGAAAGAACCTTGTTTGTTTATCATTCTAGGTAGGAGCCTTTACATCAGTGACAATGAAAGATATTGTTTCTAAAATATCTCTGTGAACTGGCCTTTTAGAATAATAAGGTGCTATGGCTTCGTGACCTGGTGCCTGCACCAGCAGCAGAATCCCCTACCTCATTCCAGGCCATCTTCCATACTCTGCCATAGGTGTTTAGGAGGAGCAGGGGCTAGGGAAATAGCTCAGTAGAATAAGCACTTGTCTGGCAAGTGCAAGGCCCTGAGTTCAGTCCCCAGTTCTGCCAAAAAAAAAAAAAAAAAAAAAGGCAGAAACCACAGGGCAGGAGCAGTGGCAATAATGGCAGCAGAAAGCAAGTCTGTCTCCCTTAAGCTGCATTCAAGCTGCATTCTGGCTATCTGCCTCAGGCACGGTGTAGTACTCACACCCATAATCCCAGCAGTACTCACACCCATAATCTCAATGGATCATGAGTTAATCAGAAAGTCTAGAAGTCTGCCTCATGACTGCATGAGGCTTTGGGGAGACAACTACACACAAGCCATAACAAAGCCCTTCTATAGGTCCTCATTGCCTGCCCATAGAAAAGGAAACAGACTTTCTAAGATCTGGCTAACCTCATTCTTAAATAATTAACTCTAGTCTCTTAAAACACTTAGAATCTGGGAATGTAACTGATGTAACTTCTAGATACTTATATTCCTGTCTTCCCTTTTTCTGGAATGCTTCCTTTCACCCTCATTCCATTTCCCACTTTCCCTCTCTGAAGCCTTTCCTGACTTTACTGCCCCGTTTACCTAACCTTCAAGGAAAACAGACCTTTGTGCTCCATTAGGTACTACATAGTTGTAGCGCAACAGCTGAATCACATTACTGCACTCTTCATTGGACTATGACCTCCATCCACCACCTTTGTGGGGCTAATGGTGTGCTTTTGTAGCTCTTGTCATTAGGAACATTGTGATAATCTGTCTGCTAGCTTGCCTGCCCCCATTCTTACTTGCTTGCTTCCTACTTTGTTCACCACGTTATCTCCAGGGTAAGTAAGCTCAGTACACATTGCTCCTGTGTTTGAAGGTCTGGTGCTAAAGATGGGGTAAAAGTGGCTCCCAGGCACAATTGGCACTGAGTCTAGTTTAGTGATTATTGTAGACATTGTGACTGTTGCCATTCCTAAGAAGGATGAGGAGTTGGGAAGGAGTGAGATGAGAAAAGAAAGCCTCTGAGTTACTAGGAGAAGAATCCAGTCGGACAGCTACACGACCTCAAAAAGTTACAGTCAGCCAGAGTCCAACCAGGGCAGCCAGTACCCAGGCTCAGTATCCAGGAATTGTCACCTTATGGAGCAATAAAGAAGTTAAGCAAAAACACTTACTGAAAGTCTATTCAAAAACACTTGGAGTTATATTGACTTGGAAAAAATTGGTATGATTTAATAATTGATTTTTCTTCAACAATATTTGTAGTTTCTGTCATATATTCTAAGCCTGTCTTGTCAAAGTTAGCCTTAAGGATTCTGTGCATTTGTCACTTTCCAACTTGGGTATATAGTTTTCCATATTTAACTATTTAAATGATTTTGCTTTTGTGATATCTTTCATGTATGAACTGAATCCATAATGTATAATGTACAATTTTTAGTTTGGATTTCTCTAACATGGATTAAAATTTCTTAAACATTGTGGAAAAATACCAATTTTAGGTGTGATGGCATGCAACTATAATTCTAGCATTCTGAAAGTCTAGAGCAAGAAGGATCCAGTTTCAAGGCCAGCTTGGAACTTAATGAGACCCTGTCTGCAAAAAACCAAATGCCAAAATAAAATGCAAAAAACAGGATCTTTCATTTTCCCCTTACATTTTACAGTTGCCATGGCCATACCAACAGCTTTTTTTTATAATCTTCCTTTATTGATTCTTTCTAAAGCAATTAACTTTTCATGCAGTTTACTCTTCACATTATCATTAGATTTAGTAATATTTACTTAAATAATAATTATGATAACAGTGCAACCATTATCCAAAAGTGTTTAGGAGCAACCACAACAGAAAATTGATAATAATCCTCATAATCATTTTCATAAATGCCTATCAGCTCTGAACACTGCTGAATTAGGGACTAACCTCATAAGACATGAGCCCTTTTCAGAACATTTCATTTCATATCATAATAGAATTAAGAGAACTACCATACAGAGAAAATATATGCAAATGCGCACACCTTATTATATTTATGTGTATATGTGTGATACTAGCTGTCTTTGTCTTCTGATTTCAGTGGAAGTATATTTAGTGTTTGACTCTTGGATAATAACTTTTTCTATTTTAGAAGCTATTTTCTATCTAGAGACTAAATAGATGCTCCTAAAATTCTTTTCCTTAATTCCTGGAAATATAACTAGACTATGGTTTCTAGCCTCTTGTATGATTCGGTGAACCCAACTTACTTGAACTTGAATCAGAAGAATGTGAGTAGAAAAGATACCTGATCCTTCCAGCCTTAACCCTAAGCCCCCATGTCTCATCTAGCCCCAACTACCATAGGCATGCTGAGCTGGCCACCGAGATGGGGTGTAGTGGCACGTGCTGGTAATCCCAGCACTGGGGAGGCTGAAAACAGGAGGATCACTACGAGTCTGAGTTATGAGCTGTGTAGTGAGACCCTGTACCAAATACATAAATTAAAAAAATCAAAAACAAAATTATAATATCTGTTGATCTGTGACATTATTTCTTACACAATATTTTTGCAATGCATCCACATTGCTTCTCAAGTTGACTCATTTACTGTTATACAATAGTGCATTATGTAAACAACAAACATTTTTTAAGTTTGTATGTGTGTGGCTGTACATAATGAGCACATTCATCATGGGTAGTTGGTTCATGTACATAATTCAGTTTACACTCCTTCTCTTTCCCTCTCCTTCCTTCTCCATCTCCTAGTCCATTTGCTAAAGACCTATTGCCTTAGTTTGTGTTTATTTTTTATTTTATTTAGGCTTCTTTTTTATGTATTTTTAGGGAGGGGTCTACAGGGTGTTCACGGTCTCACTACTAGATCAGACTCTAGTGATTTTCCTGTTTACAGCCTCCCCAAGAGCTGGGATTATAGGCACATGCCACCATGCCCAGTCTCAATTGCCATCTCCGTGCACCCCGCAGCTGGGGCCAGAAGTCAGGCCCAGGGATGGAACCCTATGCTCCTGTACCTGCTTGCAGGTGCTTTAATCTGCTGAGCTATTTGATCAGCACTTCTTTACGTTTTTTATACAAGAAAAACCATACTATTTTAAGCTTGTGTATTACTTCACTTAACATTAGGGATTCAAGATGCATCATTTTTTTATAGATAGCCTAAATTGGTCCTTTATAGCAGGATAGTATTCTATTGTGTTTAAATACATTTTCTTTATTTATCTGTTGATGGACAAATAAACCACTTCCATGATTTAGCTATTATGAATTGTGCAACTATAAACAGGGATATATATGTATCACTGTAATATATCTTTAACTTTTTTGAGAATATACACAAGAGAATATCTGGGTCAAATGTAATTTTTGTATTTAGGGTTTTTTTAAAATTAGGAACCTTCACATTGATTTCTACAGTGGTTGTACTAGTTTACATTCCCACCAGCAATGTAGAAGGGTTTCTTTTTCCTTTGAGTCTCACTAGCATTTATTATTTGATATGTAGTATTTTATGATTGCTATTTTATTTACTGTTGTTCGATTTCTATTCTTTCTGGAGTAAGAATCTCAGTATTGTGCATTTTTCTAATGAGACTGCTGAGTCACAGAATTATACTCTGACTTTGTTCCACGTAATTGTCACAAAACCAGTCTTCCTTTCCCTTTGTTTGCTATTCTCATCAAGGCTGGATGTCCCCAACTCACTGTGGGTATGGGTCACAGTTGTGGGTTGTGAAGTGAATATTCCACGTCTATCACTCTTGTGGTATGCAGGAAGACTAGGCAAATAACATTATTGTTGTTGTTCATGTGAGAAAAACCTTCTCTCTACCTCCTGCTCAGCTGCTTTCAAAGAATGGAATCCCACCCTTTGGGCCTGGCAGTAGAATGCGGTTGTGTGTGGCAATTAAATTCTATTCTTTTCTTTTTTTGTCTTTTTTCATTCTCTGGGTTAGAAATGTCTCACTTTACCATGTTTAGTGGGGACTCTAGTGGAACTATGAGTTTGTTCAGTCCCAGGCTATCTATCACTGACTGGCTAGCTTGCTTTTTTCACTCTTATCCTTTCGCAAGTGCTATGAATGCTGGGTTTGGTGTATCATGATCCAGAAGTGGACTAGGTTCACTTCATTCACTCTCTACACACTGGATAGTCCATCTGGATTATCTTTTCATTTATCCTTCTATATCAGACTTTATCTTTCACCCTGCCTCAGGATAACTTTTTCTTCTACAACTGTAACTGATACACTCACCCTAGTTATCACATCTTCATCACTTATGGATCTCCCAGTAACATGTTTCAGTAGCTGCTGTCTTAACTATGTTACACATGTTCATTGTAGAATACTGTTATGGTTTGTGTCTGAGTGTCCCACCAAAGCCTCTTCGAGTCATGGGCCTGGCTTCTAGAGTTTGTGATTAATTCATGGTCCAGTGCTGGGATTATGGGTTAGTGCTACACCCACTTTGGGGTGGACAGCCTGCATACATTATAAGGGAAGGAAAGAAGTTTGCTCTTGCTCCTCCTTTTTTGCTATTTTTGCTTTTGCTGTCTTCCACTGCCATGAACTATTATCATTAGGCTATGCCACAGTACTTTGGAGCCAGCTGAGTATAGACTGAGACCTTCACAAACTGTGAGCTAAGTAAATCTTTCCTTCCTTACTTCTAGGCACCAGGTATATTTTGTCTCAGAAATGAGAGTACGCAATACACGAAAGTGCCAAACCTGGAGACAAACCAAATATTTCCAGTTGATAAGTAGATAATCCCACTGTGGTACTTCCATACAAAAAAAAATTTTCTGAAATTTTTGAGTAGTAACAGTCCAAAGGGTGCTGCATAGTTTCTGTGGCAAGGGATGACAAGGGCTTTCTCTTGAGTACAAATCTTGTAGTAGTGTAGAGCATAAGTGACAAGCAAATAGTTATCTCTTGAGTGGATCTGAGAGCTAGCCTAGGTAGCCCTGTATTCTTGAAAGTCTATCCTTTAAAAAATACATTTAGTTTGTTTCTAGTTTTTCCTAGTATAAAAAGTGGTAATGCAAATAATTTTGTACAAGTCTTTTAGTGCAAATTTCTTTAATAAACTGTAAATTCTTGTACTGCAGCGCATACATCTAGCTGCTGGATTAGTTAACATATCAATCAAACTCACAGAAATAATTTACTCTTGACTTGTGTTGCTCCACATACTTGATCTTATGTAATTATTATACTTTTATTCACCTGCCAGGTGCAAAATTTATCATCATTTCATAATATACTCAATTCCGTAATTGAGTGTATTTTCACATTATTGGCCAGTATGTTTTCTCTCCTATGAATATCTATTCATTTCATCTGCTTACTTGTTTCTTGATTTCTTTTAAGTCTGGTCAGTGATAGTGTTTTGTTTTTTATTTTGTTTTGATGCTAGAGATTAAACCCAGAGTCTTATGCATACTAACCATGCACTGTACAACTGATCTGTATCCCCTAATGCTTTTTTGACATAAAAATTGTTTAAAATTAGATATAATCAAATTACTGTTTTTATTTAGAAATTTTCAAAGATGGGTGGATATGGTGGCAAATGACTATAGTCCCAGTGCTCAGAAGGCTGAAGCAAGAGGATCACTGCAAGTTTAACGCTTACCTGGGCTACAACATTAGTTCAAGGCCAGCCTAAACTGTATAGCTAAATCCTGCCTCACAGAGAGAGAGAGAGAGGAGAGAGAAATGTTTAAAGCTTTGTATTTTAATATTTTTCCCTAGTATAACTGTAATTGTATTCATACATTTTTATAAATAGTCTGCCAAATAAAGTTGGTTCAGATTTAAAATTTTTTCTTAAATCAGTTTTGTTAAGTCATATATTTCCAGGGATTTCTCCATTTCCTTTACATTTTTTTAATAAATTGCTCATAGTATTTTATCTGGCCAACTTCTGTTGTACTTACAGTTCCTCCTTTTCTATTTTTAAAATTGTGTCTACTTTCCTTCATAAATTTGCCAAAAATTTGTCAGTTTTATTAATTTTTAAAAGAACTAATTTTTGTTTTGTTCAGCCTTTCTACTGAAGCATTTTTTTCTCCTTTTTAAAAATGTATTTGGTTTTTACAGGGTCTCACTGCATAGTTCAGACTCATAGGATTCCTCCTGTTTTCAGTCTTCCCAGCTCTGGGATTACAGGTGTGTGCCACTACGCCCAAACTCTCTAGCTGGCTCAGCCCGCTGTGGGGGTGGGTGGGGCTGGCATGGCAAGTGGCATGGCAAGGATCAAACCCTGGTCCCTAAGCTTGCCAAAGCAGGTGCTTTAGTTTACTGAGCTATCTCACTGGCCCCTCTACTGAAGTATTTTCTAATGCATTAATTTATGAGGGTTTTTTTTTATTATTTCCTTTATTCTATGGAACTTACTTAAATTTTTTATCTCTTATAGTGTAAGGTTTTCTTAGAATCAAGATTTCTGAGTTCAATCCCTGGTTCCACCAAAAAATAAATAAATAAAATGCAAGAATTATAAATCTGTTTGCTTCCTCATTTACCACTTGAGCTGTATCTCAAGAAGTGTCCTATATAATCATTACTGTTTTTTCAAAGTATTTTCTAATTTCCCTTTGCTTTTTTTTTTGGTGGAAACAGGGATTGAACTTAGGCCTTTGCGCTTGCCAGGGAAGCACTTTATTCCACTGAGCCATCTCCCCATCCCCTCCCTTATGCTTTCTTTGTGACCCAGGATCTACTTAAAGTTGTTCTTTTAGACAAAGGAGAAGGGAAAGGGCATGGGGGAGAGGGCAGAGAGCAAAGAGGACATTGAGAAGGATGGATATAGTATCTTACTGCACATGTGTATGTGTACAGCCAGATGTAGCCCCAGTTTTTTTTTTTTTTTTTGTCTTTTTGAGACAGGGTCTCACTATGCAGTTCAGGCTGGCCTTAAGCTCACTTTGTAGCTCATGCTGGTCTCGAACTCACAGCAATCCTCCTACCTCAGCCTCCCGAGTGCTGGGATTACAGGCTCAGTATTTTTGTTTATTTTGAGACAGGATCTCACTAACCCAGGCTGAGCTCAAACTTAGAATTGTACTGCCTTGGCCTCCCAGAATGCTGAGATTACAAGTGTACATCACCACACCCATCCAAATAACTATAATGTTTTTAAAGTATTGTGCTTTTAAATTCCCAAGCATTTTGTTTTGTTTCTGTAATCCTGTGGTTGATAGATGTAGTCTGTATGATAGTGCTTTTCTCACATTGGTAAGACTTACACTATAGGATAATTGTTTATTATAATATAATATTGTTTCTGGGAACAAAAAGTGTATCTCCAGTTGTACTATATTGGACTCTCATATACAGTTTTTACACCTAGTTTCCTTGTTGTATGATAAATTGTTCGTATTGTGTGTATGTGTGTGTGTGTGTGTGTGTGTTACTGGAACTGAACCTAGGGCCTTATCCTGAGCTTCCTCTCCAGCCTCTTTTTTAAATTTTTTTTTTTTAATTTTTGAGACAGAGTCCCTATGAGTCACTGAGTTATGAAAGCTAGGCTTAGTTTTGCAGCCATCTGACTCAACCTTCCAGAGGGATGGAATCACAGCACATTTATAGTGGCACAGTTTGTAATACCAAAATCTTGAACACAGCCCAAATACACATCAACCAATAAATGAATGTAGATTAATAAAGTAAACTTGTGGCATTTCTAGGTAAATGGATACATCCTGAGACCATACTCTTAGATGAAGTAAATTGGACACACACTTGTACATGTCACATTGTTTCTCTGGTGTGAAAACCAGGAGTGTAAATAAGGGATCAAAATGTGTGATAGATATTGTGAAATAAGAAAATGTTTAAATGGGGAGGAGACAGGTAGGGAATTTTGTGATTATAGGAAAATTTTTTATTTTTCCTTCATTTAGAAAGGTAGTTTGTCTGGGTATTAAAATCTAAGTAGTCAGCTATTTTTTTTTTTTTTTCTTTTTCTGGCTTTCTTATGGTCTTGCTGGCCTTAAATTCACAATATAATGCAAGCTAGCCTTGGGCTCCTTGTGATCTTTGTGCCTCAGCCTCCTAGGTTATAGGTGTACACCACAACACCTAGCATTTATCTGTGCTTAAAAGATATTATTTCACTGTACTCTGCATTTACTGTTGCTGTTAACAAATAATCCCAAAGTCTAGTGTTCCTGATAGGTAATATGATTTTTTTTTCTCTCTGACAACTTTAAGATTTTTCTCTTTGCCACACTTTTCTACAGTTTGCTATCTATTTGGATTATACTAAAACTACCATGAGAAAAAAATAGACACTCTAAAAAAATTTACATTTTGCTCTTGCTTATCTATCCACTGTCATGAGCATCAACTTTATTTTTATTTTATTTTTTAGGCTTTTATTTGGTACAGGGTCTCATTTTGCAGCTTGGACCCCTAGTGATCCTCCTGTCTCAGCCTCCCCAGCTGATTATAGGCAAGCATCACCCCACTTGGTTTCGGTGGCTGGCATGGGCACTCAGGGTTCTGGGACTGGCATGGCATGTGGTACTGGGGATCGAACTCAGGTCCTTGCGCTTGCCAGGCAGGCACTTAGACTGCCAAGCTGTCTCCCCAGTCCTGAACATTACCTTCAAATGCAGTTGTGAGTGAATTTATGAGGTGACAAACACAGGAATGAAGAGAAAGAACTAATTTCATGAATAACCTCATTGAGCAGTGTATTGTGAACCTGTAGGCTTCATGGTATAAGTGGAGAAAAGTGTTTTACTTGCTTAAACCCCTCAGGTAGGCCTTCTGGGCTATCCAAAAAAAAGTCTTAAAGACAGTATATTGTTTGTCCTGTGAAGTATGCCAGCAGATTTGTGAGTCACTGTTTTTTTTCAAGTCATTACCATTTTGTATTATGAATATGAAGAAGTCTTTCTGTCTCTGAGCACATGTCTAAATTAATAATTAAGAGAGGCTTGGGGATGTAGCTCAGTGGTATAAGGGTCTGCCTGGCAAGCAAGCACAGGTCCTGAGTTCAGGACCACACACACACACACACACACAAATAAATTAATTCATGATTAGTAAGAAGAGGGTAATTATTGGAAAATAATAACTTTATAAGATTTTTCTGTGAACTGAAAATTTATTTAGAAAACTATATTCTCAGAATTATTTTTAAAACTTAGTGTTTTGATTCAGATTGACATTTAAATAAAAGTCTTGGGTCTTCAAAGTGAATGGAATATTATTTTTTGTTATTTCTTTTGCCAGAAAAGATGCTAGGCCATCATTCTCCAAAATATTTGTTTTAAGGATTAGACATTGTGAGAAGGTATTTATATTGTTAAAATGGAAACATTCGAGTGCCTGAAGATAATTCATTGTAGTTAACAGCTTTGAAGGGTCTGGTTTATTTATATGTACAAAAACTCTTGTTTGAATGTCTGAGTAAAGGCACCGTTAAGAGATCAGCAGGTTTTTTTGTTTGTTTTAGTTTCAAAGCTGATTAATAGGACAGTTTCAATAATTAATACATTGTACATTGTTATCTTCTTAGTGGTTATCCATACTACAAGAAGCAGGATATCCTGTCCAAACACTATTAGTGCAAATCTTCTCATTGAGTTAAACAATAGTAACTGTGTATCTATCCTAACTATTCTGTATATACAGATACAAAATGATCCTTCCTTTGTAGCCTCTTGTTTTGTTTAGTCCTGGCAGAGATGGGTATTCATTGGCATCTAAATACTGTAGGTGCATGGATTCAACAAAACAATCCAACAGTCCAGCAGTCCACAATAGTAGTGGGTTATCTGCAGAAGTTGTTGACTTGAGCCATTCACAACTCAGTATATTAATATGGCTTTACTTTATATACCTTGTTTTTATACTTTTCTGCTGGATGGTTAAGACCAAGATAAAGCAAGACCTATATGACAAGAAATGTAACTTTTGTGTCTGATAAGGTCAGTCAGGTACCCTCAGGGTTTATCCTGTAACCCTGTACTGTACTTTGTAGATCCTTTGTCAATGTCAGCCATATGGAGGTCAGCAGTTTTGTTGGAGAGTCTGGAGTGTATGTCTCCTAATGTTTATTTGCATTTTGTCTCCATAAATCTACACACTATAGTCAAGTACACTTGCTATTTGAAAGGTAATATCCAAAGTAATTACTTCAAACAGCGTAATAATTGGACAACAGTGTAGACAAATTAAATTATGTTATGGCATTTATCAGTTCTTATCCCTTTGCTAGTTAATTTATTCATTGGCTTCACCAATTATTTATTGATCAAAATATAGTAAGTTAGCCTTTGGAATACAGTAAGTTGCCAGACATGGTCCCTGTCCTGGAGTTTCAGCCTGGGGAGGAGCACCTATCAATAGAATAGTCAAGTAAACGAAAATAAAACTGCAGCTACAGCCAGGGCCACAAAAGGCAAATCTGTTACTTATAGAGGAGTCATCAAATTCAGAAAAGGCTTCTCTGGTCTGATGCAAAGAAGTTGAATGAATGAAGAAGGAAGTGAGATCAGATACAGGTAAAGGAACCTGGTGTCCCTGAAGGCCTAGAATAAGGCCAGTGTGATGAGCAGAAAGAAGAGGCTTTCTGCAGAGTGCCAGAAATTTGGAAAGAACTGGAAAAAAAAAAAAAAGATGCTGCACAGAAGTTGCAAAAGTAGTTTACTATTCATAGAAAAAAGGAAACAATTTGGCCTCCCTGGCTTTTACAGCTTGCAAGGAGGGGAACTATCTCCTCAGAAGCAAGGTAAGTACCCAAGGCTAGGAGATTCAGGGAGAAGGAAGAGCCCAAGGCCTGTGTGACTTATAGAAGCACCATAAGTTTTGCTCTGAGAGGATTTCTTTCACATGGTATACAACAGCTGGCGGGGGGGGGGGGTGGATTTTAAGTGCAGGCATCCACCATATTGCCAGAGAGTGATCAGGTGCCATTTGGGGAAAGGGTTGATTATTTAAATGTGTCACTTAGAAAAACTAAAATTTCACTTCAGGGTCCCATTGTTACCCACCCACAGTGACTAGGTGAGAGACAGACACTATATCTGTACCTATATGTCACAAATCTGGTTTCTCTTACGGTTTATACTGTAGTTGTATATTTCTTTTCTAAGGTTAAAGTTGGTACATTATTCGTTCCTATGGTATGTCAATATTCATTTTGTCATGGATGATATTACTATTTCTGATTTACTTGCTATTTCCATTGTTGTTGCTATTAATAGGTTTTCCTTGTATGCTAATACCTGGATTACCTTTGTGACATTAACAATACTGTAATCCAACCAGAGGTGGTGGTGCACACCTGTAATCCCAGCACTCTGAAGTCTGAGGCAGGAGGATCCCTGTGAGTTTGAAGACAGACTGGGCTATAGAGTTCAAGGCCAGCCTGGGCTACAAAGTGAGTTCAAAGCCAACCTGAACTGCATAGTGAAACCCTGTCTCAAAAAGACAAAAACAAGACAGACTTCAATCCATTCTAGAGAACTAGATGCTCAGCCAATTACACTGTATTCCCCTTCTGACATAAATAGAGATGATCAGATCTGGGGATGGAGGCAGAGGACTAGTTAGCTGTGAACTCATTACTGAAAAGCAGACTAATTAAAGAGATCTTCATATGAGTAACAAAGCCTTTTTAATATGTGGCCATATACCTAACACATAAAACAAAATAGCAAGATGAGGGGACAAGACAATAAAATGCCTCTCAAAATTCTCAATTTTCTCAAAGGCAATCTGTGCGGCAGTTGGGAATTAGGAAGAGGGGGAGGAAAGCAAAAGCCACATACCTGAATTATTTAAAAAGAACAAATGATAATCCCAGCACTCGGGAGGCTGAGGCAGGAGGATTGTTGTGAGTTCGAGACCAGCCTGAGCTACAAAGTGAGCTTAAGGCCATCCTGAATTGCATAGTGAGACCCTGTATTGAAAAAAAGAACAACTGAAATGAAAAACCAAATCAGTGAGATGCATGGTGGGCTCACAGAAAATGTAACTATAAACAGATAATGGACATAGTGAACAGAAAAATCAGTGTTTACAGAAGACATAGAATGCTAGCTGAGCTAAACAAAATGATAACAATCCAAAAGATTAAAAGTTATATTGAGGGCTGGAGATTGAGCTCAGAGGTAGAAAGCTTACTTAGCAGGCTGGAAGCCTAGGGTTCTATCCTTGGCACCAAAACGAAAAATAAACCTCATCTAAAAGTTATATTGAAAGAATGGGCAGCAGAGATGACCAGTGTGAGAACATTAGAAATAGAAGGTAAGGCTGTTTGCAAAGCCTAACTACTTAGACTACTTAAGGTAACTTAGACCACTTACCTTAAAAAATGAGAACATGAAAAATGTATTCAGTAGCTACCAGATGACACAAAGATTAAGATTAATTGAAATAAGTGAAAAATCAGAAGGGCATTAAAAACTCTGTTTACATAAGTAATAGAAAACTTTATATATACTGGGAAGGTATTAAACATGTAGATTAATGTGATACATAGAACTCTAGTGAGCCACAATCAAAAGAGAATCTCTGTGTCACATCATAGTCAAGCTCTCAGAACTGAGGGACAGAATCTTAAAAGCTGTTAGAGAAAATGCAATGCATGACTTTTAAGGTAAATCCATTAGAATTATTGCACACCTCTTAATACAAACCTTGCAGGTCAAGAAAGCATGAAATGTTTCAAGTGCAGAAAGGTAACATCTTCCAAACAAGATTTATATATCCTACCAGATTCTTATTCAAAATTGATTGGCATATAATTCCATGACAGAGCACCTCAAGAAATTATGACTACCACAACAAAATTTTTCAAGGATATGCTAGAAAAAGACAAACCAGCCACTTCAGAAATCTAATAAAATGACTATACCAGGTAGGGCAAGCAGAAGAGGGAAAATAATGCAATCACAGGAATAAGTCAATAGTTTAGTAATAATGCTCAATGTGAATAGTCTCATTTCCCCAAATAGATACATTTGGCAGAACGAATCAAGAAACAAAAGCTAATGATAATGCTTTATACAAGAAATACATTTATTTTTGTATTTTTAGTAAGGATCTAGATGGTCTACAGGGTCTCACTATGTAGATCAGACTCATAGTGATCCACCTGTGTTCAGCCTCCCAAAGAGCTGGGGTTACAGGCATGCGCCACCATTCCCAGTCTCATTTGCCATCTCAGCGAGCCCCAGGGGTAGAGCTAGCAGGTCCTAGCCTCTGCATCTGCCTAAGCAGGTGATTTAATCTACTGAGCTATTTGGCCAGCCCTAGAAACACATTTAATCCAAAAATAGTTTCACAAATTAAAAAGACAGAAAACAATTTTGCACCAGGGTTTGATCCCCAGGCCTATCATACAGGCCCCGCCTCCAGGGCACAGTGAGATAGCAATTGAGACAGCATGGTGGCGTGCACCTGTAGTCCCAGCACTGGGGAGACTGAGACAAGAGGTTCACTATAACTCTGAACTGCACAGTAAGACCGTGTATCAAAAAAAAAAAAAAAAAGACCTGAACCAAACTTTTGAACAAATAAATATAATGTCTATGAAGTGTTCCACCCAGCACAACAAAATAAGGCTTTCTTAGCAGTATATGAGACTTTCTCCAAAATAGATCACATACTAGCCTATAAAGCATGTGTAAGTAAATGCAAAAGAATCAAATTTCTCAATAAAATTAATAAAAGAATCAAATTTATCCCATGGATATCAGATTATGTTCTAATGAAACTAGAATTCAGTGATAAAGGAAACCGCAGATAATTATGTAAATGTGGAAGTTAAACAATACTCTTAAACACATGAGTTAGAGAAGAAATCAAAGAAGAAGGCAGTTTCTAAAATCCAATAATAATACCAGTAAGAGATGCTGGTAACTATGGGACCCAATGAAAACAGACATAAGAGAGAAATTTATATCTATGAATACTTATGTCAGGAGCACAGAGAAAACCCAAATAAATAGCCTCCTTATGTACTTCAAGGTCCACTACAAGGAAGGAAATTTTAAAGATTGGAGCAGAAATTAATGAAATTTAGAGTAAAAAAATACGAAGAACCAATCAATTGAAGAGCTATTCTTTGAAAGGGTAAACAAATAGACATCATGCCAAAAAAAAAAAAAAAAAAAAAAAAAAAAAAAAAAAAAAAAAAAAAAAAAAAAAAAAAAAAAAAAAAAGAAAGACCTAAATCCATGCAGTTAGAAATGAAAAGGATGAAATTGGGAAATAACAAAATCCAGGCTATTAGTAACTACTGTGAGAACCTGTACTCATCAAATGGAGAATTCAGAAGAGATAAGAACTACCAAAACAATCAAGAAGACATAAATCCTAAATAAACCAATATCAAGTAATGAGATTGAAAAAATAATAAAAAAATACCAGAAGAAAAGCCCAGAGTCTGAAGGATTCCCTACCAAATTATACAAGAATTTAAGGGACAATCTAATGCCAATATCCCTCAAATTCTTTAATAAAGTCATTTCCTGAGAGGCATTATCCTGATTCCAACCAGAAGAAGGCCAAGAAGCAAAAACACTCCTACCCCCCAAAAACCAAAAAACCTACAGGCCAATGTAAAACCCTGATGCAAAAATCCTGAAGAAGATACTGGTAGGCATAATGCAACAAGTTATCAAAAAGGTGATAGTATGCATCCCAGGAGTGAAGAGATAGTTCAGTATGTGCAAATCAATAAATGAAATGCAACACACAAATCAGAGGCAGAAATCAAATGATCATCTCAATTGATGCAGTAGAAAGCCTTTTAAAAATCCAACATCCATTCATGACATAAATCCCTAAGAAGATAGGTATAGAAGGACTTTATCCCATCATTTTGAATGGATACAAGCTGAAAGTGTTCTTTGTAAAGTGAGGAACAAGACAAAAGATATCCACTCAAAACATTAGCCAAAGAAATCAGTCAAAAGGGATATGTATAGGAAAGGAAGAAATTGTTGTTTGCAGATGACATATCCTCTACATAGACCCAAAAATTCTACCAAAAGACTCCTAGAATTAATAACCAAATTCAGTATCACAGCAAGATAGAAAGCCAGTACAGAAAAATCAGCAGTATTCCAATGCACCAATAATGAAATAATCAAGAAGAAAGTTAGGGAAACAATACTTTTCACAATAGCATCAAGAAAAATTAAATACCTGCAAGTTTACCTAACCAAGAAAGCAAAAGACCTCTACAATGAAAACTAGTACTCTGAAAAAGGAGATTGGATGGCATGGCTGACAAAAGGAATGTGAGTTCAGTTCCTCCCTTCATTGACCTGGATGGTGTGGCTGGCCAGAGAGGTCTAAGATCTGGCTTTTCCTCCCTCCATTAGCAGGACTTGGGACTCCAGACCTGTAAGAATGCCAGTGACACAGTAGGACCCTGGTTAAGTAAGGTACAGATGATGGGCTGGTGGTCCTGGAAGCATGGAAATGTCTCAAGCAACATTAGCAGTATGAACTAATAAGAGGTAGGTTAGGACAACTAGTATGCTTGGAGACAAAGAAACAAGAAATAGAAGCAAGTTGGTAGGGCTGCCCCCTTCTCTTCAATTTTTTTTTTTTTTGTCTTTTCTTTTTCTGTTCTAAGTGACTGGGGAGAACTCCAGCCACAGAAAACTAA
Source organism: Ctenomys sociabilis (assembly GCA_004027165.1). Lineage (NCBI taxonomy): Eukaryota > Metazoa > Chordata > Mammalia > Rodentia > Ctenomyidae > Ctenomys > Ctenomys sociabilis. The sequence goes on along the minus strand of PVKA01020242.1, from coordinate 2,211 downwards.
TCCCATCCCCTATATCCCAGCAAAACTCCACCTGCAATCTTGGTCAGAGTACACCTTCTACTCTGACAACTGACTTGGACTTAACACAGAACTATGGAAGCTAGAGGAGGCTCACTACTTTCATTTTTCTCTGTCTTAATTAGTCTCTCTGCCTCTTGATATTTGGCTTGTTTTGCGTTTTTGTTGTTTTAATTTGTCTCTTTTTTGTTTGTCTGTTTTCCCCTTTCTCAGTTCTGTTTTGTCCTGTTTTGTTTCTCTTTCTGTATATTGTTTTTTCAGTGTGTGAGGATATTTTTGTTTACTGGAGATTTTTTCTCCTTTTTTACATTTTTTTCATTCATGCTTTAGGTCACTAACCTTTCTTTTTGCTTTATTCTACTTATTTTCTTCTGTCAATTACCTTGCTTGAGTTTGTGACACTTTCATGTGAATAAACATTGTCTCTTCTCTTTCTGGTTCACTTCAAAACTCCTAGGCCCTATCCTCTAATCCTTCCCTTTTGTGTGCTATAATTGCCCAATGCCTGTGCCCTCCCACCTTGTTCCTACTAATTTAACCTCATTAATCTCTCCATCTTATTCCTTAACCTCTTGAACCCACACCCCCACAAAAGGGTAGAATCACTATATTAAATGGAAAATCATTGTATACAAGTTTCTGGTATAAGTGGGATTATATTATCTATCTGTAGCCTTTCTCCTCCAGTTAACAGATATCAGGTTAATAGTTACTACAGTTTTTGAGTAGCCAGGCTATAGTTGAGTCTGTTATTACCAACTGAACTACTTTAACTTCGATGTCGTACATGCAATAACCAGTCACCACCTGTCCCATATGGAAGCTCAGCTTTTATTAAGCTTTTTCAGAATAACAGAAATTGCAAACAGAGTGAAAGAAAACCCACAGATGGGGGGAAAATTATAGCCAGTTGTCCTTGCGACAAAAGGCGTATATGTAGAGCATTTGAAGAATTAAAAAAGCCACAGAAATTCAAAGACTTAATTTGAAAATGGGCATCTGAGATGAACACTACAAAGAATAGCTATTATAAAAAAAATTAACCAATAGTAAATTCTGGGAAGGCTGAGTGGAAAAAGAAACCCTCTGTTGTTTTGAGTGCAGACTAGTGCAGCCACTGTAGAAATCAGTGTGGCGATTCCTTAAAAAACTAGGGTTAGAGGTCCCATTAAATGCAGGTAGTTCCCTTCTGGATATCTTCCCAGAAGAATTAAAAGCATTGTACAATGATATATGTGCACCCATGTTTATAGCAGTACAATCTGTAATAGCTAAATCTTGGAAACAACCCGAATCAGCCTATCAACTGAATAATGGATAGAAATTATATTTTTATTTAATGGACTACTACTCAGCCATAAAGATAGATTAGAGACTTTGATAGGTAAATGGATGCAACTCAAGATAATGTGAAATAAATTAGACCCATATGTGTAAACATTGTGTGGTCTCATTGATGATAGAAATTGAATGAGTAAGATCCAAAATGTACAATAGATATTGTGAATTGGGAAAAAAACTTCACAAGAAAAGGCAAACTATGATTGGGGAAAGGGGAAAAGGAAGGAAGAGAAGAAGGAAAATATTTATACCAAATAGTTATGCAACTAGTTTCTCAGTTCATTGAGGAGAAAGGTTTGTGCTAATATTGTTTAAACAAGATGGCTTTCCTATATCTTGAACTCTGAATAACTACTACAAAGACAACAATATGTAATGTGCTAATGTACTAGTCTATTTTGTTATTATTTTCATGCTCTTTAAAATTAAAAAAAGAAAAAGGAAATTGAATAGGGTATCAGAAAATGGAAAGATATTTCCTGTTCCTGGATAGGCTGACCCAAGTAAAAATAGACATACTTCTAAAACTAATACACAGATTTAACACAATCCCAACTGAAATATCAATAATCTGCACAGAAGTCAAGAAAACAATCCTGAAATTCATATGGAACCAGAAGCTATCAAGAATATGGCGCATGCCTGTAATCCCAGCACTCAGGAGGCTGAGGCAGGAGGATTGTTGTGAGTTCGAGACCAGCCTGAACTACAAAGTGAGCTCAAGGCCAGCCTGAACTGCATAGTGAGACCCTGTCTCAAAAAGACAAAAAGAAAAAAAAAAAAAAAAAAAAAAAAAAAAAAAAAAAAAAAAAAAAAAAAAAAAAAAAAAAAAAAAAAAAAAAAAAAAAAAAA
>PVKA01020241.1:8986-40817 GCA_004027165.1 Ctenomys sociabilis | reverse complement strand
CTTACAAACTCACTCTGTTGCCCAGGCTGCCCTTAGGCTCTCAGTGATCCTACTGCCCCAGTGTTCTAAGTGTGAGGGTTATAGGCCTGCACCATAACAGTTGGCCAGAATTTTTTTTAATTTAAAAGAAGATACCTAGATGAAAAACATAGCTGCTTTTTTTGTTCTTTTCTCTTTGAAGGCATGGTTTCACTATGCAATTCAGGCTGCTTTGAACTCAGTTTGTAGCCCAAGCTGGCCTGGAACTTTTCAGTGATTGTCTTGCCTCGGCTTCCCAAGTGCTGGCATCACAGGCATGTGCTAGCCATACCTGGCTTTTTTTTTTTTTTTTTATCTTTATTTATTTACTTGGTACAGGGTCTCGCTACACAGCTAGATCTTGTAGTGATGCTCCTGTCTCAGCATCCCCAGCACTGGGATTACAAACGTGTGTCCCATACCTGGTTCTGGAGCTGGCACAGCGATGTGATACCAGGGATTACAGGTCCTTGTGCTTGCCAGGCAGGCACTTAGACCACCTAGCTGTCTCCCCAGCCCTGCTTTGTTTTTTTGAAGGATTTTGTTTTCTTGTAGCTTCTGTTAATATGGCAGTCTCCAGGTTCTTTTTGTAGTCCCTTACCTGTTAAAAAACTGTTAAACTTTCACTACCTTTTAATTATCCCCTTCTTGTTTCTTCTCTTAGTGGGACAATTGATGACTGTGAATTGGTGGAAGGGTTAGTTCTTACCCAAAAAGTAGCAAATTCCGGCATAACCAGAGTTGAGAAGGCTAAGATTGGACTCATTCAGTTTTGCCTATCTGCTCCCAAAACAGATGTAAGTACAATCCAGACAAAATTGGTTTTCTGTTTTAACTTCTGGTAGGTCAGATAATCGTTCATTAAAATAAAAATGGAATATCCTGATACTAATGAAAAAATGAACCAGGCAACTTGGCTCATGCCTTTAATCTCAGCACTATCGATCAAATTTGAAAAAAAAAATAGAAAGTTAGAAAGTGTTGGTGCCACAGTTGTTAAGTAAATTACGATTGATTGCATAGATGAGGATGAATTAGAATTACATAGGAAACTAAAAGGTAAGTGTTAATGGATTCTTCAGTTTCTTTATAATTTTCTAGCCCTGGGAATATAACTCAATGGTGTAAGTACCTGTCTGGCAAGCTCAAGGTCCTGTGTTTAAATCCTGGTACTGAAGGAAAGAAAAAAAAAAGACCCTGCTGTTTATAACTTTCTGAAAGCAGAAATTTAGTAGCTACAGATGGTTTATGTTTGTACAAATGGAAACCTAAACTCAAATTTCTGTCCATAGTGTATTAACAGATTGCTTTTACTTAGGTATCCCTGTGTCTTAATATATTAAATGCCGTTATTTAAAGCGGATTGCTGGTACTTCAGATTTGTTCTCATATTGTCTTGTGCATGTTAGTTATCTTGTATCTCAAAAGTTTAATCCATTCAAAAATTATTGTTTGCTGGGCACAATGGTCCAGGCTCCAGCCAAACATGAGTAACTCCAAAGGCTTTGTGTTCAATCTCTGCTACCATCCTCCAAATGTTTAATTTTTTTTTTTTTTATTATTATTGTCTTTGTGTATTTTGTATAGGATCTCACTTTGCAGTGTGGACTCAGTGATCCTCCTGTTTTCAGCCTCCTTACACTGCGATTACAGGCGAGCACCATCATGCCCAGACTCAGTCTGATTCAGCCTGCCAAGGGGCAGGGCTGGGGCCAGTGCCAGTGCTGGTATGACACGTGGTGACAGGGATGGACACCCCAGTCCCTGCACTTGCCCAAGCAGGTGCTTAGCCCACTGAGCTATCTCGCCAGCCCTTATTTAAGATCTTGATATAAACAAAACTTGTCTTCTCAGCATACCATTTATATAACAAGCAATAGAGTACAAAAAGATTGAGCTGAAGTTATTTCTATAATATGTATATTGTTTGTATGAGAAAGATTGATGTTAAGCAAATGTGAATTTTGTAGTTCAGGCTGGCATAAAACTCATGGCAAACCTATTTCACTATTCTGAGCTCATCCCCTCCCTTTTATTTTTTATTTTTTGTCTTTTTTGAGACAGGGTCTCACTGTGCAGTTCAGGCTGGCCTTAAGTTCACTTTGTAGCTCAGGCTGGTCTCGAACTCACAACAATCCTCCTGCCTCAGCCTCCCAAGTGCTGGGATTATAGGCCTGCACCGCCACCACGCCTGGCTACCCTCCCCCCCCCTTTTAAATAATGAAGTATTTAGATTGGGCATGGTGGTATGTGCCTATAATCCCAGCACTTGGAAGGCTGAAAACAGGAGGATCACTATTGAGTCCAGTCTATGTAGTAAGACCCCATACACCATTTAGATCCTGATCTAAATACATTTTTTTAAAAAAAGAAAACAATGTTTGCCAAAGGTTCAGGTAGACCAGGTATGGGGGCACATACCTGTGATTCCATCACTCTGGAAGCAGAGAGTAGTGGGGCCTCATGAGTTTGGCAACAGCCTAGGCTTCAGAGTTAGTTCAGACCAGCTTGAACTACATAGCTGAACCCATCTCCAAAAAAAATTTCCAAATAATAGACCAGTGAATTAGAGTTGAAAGTAGATGTGAATGTGTATCTTTGCAAATATGAATATCCTTCTGTTTCTATATGATTTATAGTAATACTTTGTTTTAAATCTACATTTTCACTTATGAGTCTTTGTCTTTCCTTAAAAAATAAAAACATAAAATTTACTTTCACCTAAAAACTTTTGTTTTGAGGATTGAACCTAAGACCTCAAAAATTCATAAGCACGTATGTTACCACTCTGAGCTTAACAATGCAAATTATTATTGTTTTCTTTTTCTAAACAGATGGATAATCAAATAGTAGTTTCTGACTATGCCCAGATGGACCGAGTACTGCGAGAAGAGAGAGCTTATATTTTAAATTTAGTGAAACAAATTAAAAAAACTGGGTGTAATGTCCTGCTCATACAGAAGTCTATCCTAAGGTATGGCAGTATGTTTTGTTCAGCCTTAATTGCAATTGATTTGGGATACCTACCTGCAGTTTTTTAAGAAACAGTTGAGATGGCTAGATTCACTAGAAATTTAGTGAGTCTGTTTTGTGGCATCATTCTATTAATAAAAAGTGGGTTGTATTTCCTTTATAATCATTTAAAAATGTAGGATAATAGGAACTTTTAGACCAAGATTAAAATAACAAGTGGAAAGCCTTGTTTTGTTAAGTATTTGGTACAGGGTCTCACTATGCAGCTGAGACTCATAGTGATCCTCCTGTTTTCAGCCACTCCTGCACTGGGATTATAGGTGTAACTTTAAAAATTCTCTATAATTAGCCATTTGAACAATAATAAAATGGTTGAAAGTCTTAACAGCTGTTGAATAGCAGTATTTTTTTTTCCACATAGTATTAACAAACACTGATTTTATATTTTAGAGATGCTCTTAGTGATCTTGCATTACATTTTCTGAACAAGATGAAGATTATGGTGGTTAAGGATATTGAAAGAGAAGACATTGAATTCATTTGTAAGGTAAAATATTAGTATCTGTTATATGTAAACTGATAAGTCCATTAAGCAGTTAAGTTTTAATTTTTTTTCCTTTTTTTTATTTTTATTTATTTATTTTTTAAGCAGTTAAGTTTTAATTTGTGGTTTATATTTTCCCAGACAATTGGAACCAAGCCAGTTGCTCATATTGACCAGTTCACTGCTGACATGCTGGGTTCTGCTGAATTAGCTGAAGAGGTTAATTTAAATGGTTCTGGGAAACTGCTCAAGGTAATAGTATAATTAAGCTTTTTTCCCCTGGGTTTTTGTTTAACCTTTACCTCAGATACCTAACTTAAAATTTTAATTATTAAAGATTACAGGCTGTGCAAGCATTGGAAAAACAGTTACAATTGTTGTTCGAGGCTCTAACAAATTAGTGATTGAAGAAGCTGAACGTTCCATTCATGATGCCCTGTGTGTTATTCGCTGCTTAGTGAAAAAGAGGTAATAAAAATTTTAGATCACGAAGTAATTTTTGTGAATACTGGTACTTGAACTCAGGGCCTCACACCTGACAGGCAGGCACTGTGCCACTCAGCTGTATCCCCAGCCCTCAACTAAGTAATACTTTAAACATTAAACCTTAGATATTCTGTCTTTTCTAAGTATAAAAAGAATAAATTATAAATGTTTTTCTGTTGGATAAAATAACGTAAAAATATTTGTGTGTCTCAGAGCTCTTATTGCAGGAGGTGGTGCTCCAGAAATAGAGTTGGCCCTACGACTGACTGAATATTCAAGAACACTGAGTGGTATGGAGTCCTACTGTGTTCGTGCTTTTGCAGATGCTATGGAAGTCATTCCATCTACACTAGCTGAAAATGCTGGCTTGAATCCCATTTCTACAGTAACAGAACTGAGAAACCGGCATGCTCAAGGAGAAAAAACTACAGGCATTAATGTCCGAAAGGTATTAATTTTTGAGAACTGCTTTGAGAATAAAATTGATACCTTAGTGTGTGCTTTTGAGAACAAAGATATTACCTGAGTGGAAAATGTTCTTAACTCTTCCACTTACTGACTATAATGTTTAGCAAATTAGGTTATGTTCCTCAGTTCTAAAAGTAGAGCTAATTGATTGTTATGTCATAGATCTGTTATGAGGGCCAAATTCGTTACTGATTTGTGTTCGTTTTTGAACTGGGAATTGAACTATGCCACTGAGCTATATCCTGGGCTTCATTACTGATTAATGCTATAAATATATTAACCATTTTTCCTGTGAGCATGACCTGGTGTCATATAGTGTGGTAACATAGAATTGCAAAAACATTCCCTAGTTTGTTAATGTGTTATTGAGGAGAGAATACATAAAGTGAGAGAGTAATAATTCAGTGTTATGTTGTAAAGCATATGGAACTCTATAGGATGGCACTTCCTAGTTAGGAAAGATAAGGAAGTTATAAGGAAGCAGTAGTTTAAGGTAAGGAAGCCGAGAGGTTATTCTGCTTGTCTAGAAGGGTTCTATGTTGGTAATGTGGATTTTAAGGTAAAGATTAATAAAAGCTAGGATGAGGAGGCCTTTATGAGGGCATATGCTTTTTCATCTAGTAATTGGGGTCCACTAATTTTTTTTTTTTTTTTTCCGGAACCTGGGATTGAATTCAAGCTCTTAATGCTTGACAGGGAAGCACTTATTCTATTGAGTAATCTTCCCCCCCAAAAAAAAATATTATTTTAAGCAAGAGCTATAGCAAAAAATACTTTTTTTCTAGAAAATGAACTCGGTTTTGTGCTTGCCAAGCAGGTATAGTGCTGCTGAGCTGTATCCCCGATCCTGAATTTTTTTTTTTAAGCATAGAATAACTGGAGCCAGTGAAACATCATGGCCATTAGCAGTGTTACTTGGGTAAAGGGAACAAGAGTATTAGTGCAGTGAAGAATTTAACATAGGAAATATGAGAGATGTAAAGGAGGAAGAAGCGATACTTAGAAGTTATTGAAAAGTTAGGATTGAGAGAATCTAGCATTGAGTTTTTCCAAATTACAGTTGGAATGCAGCTTGCCATGTAGATAAGAGTTTAGTAGAATATTTTAACCCTAAGCACAGGGGAAACTTGTGCTTCACAAGGTCTTGGGGCACTCTGGTGACAAAAGTAATTGTTGATCTTTATAATTACAAATACTAAAAGCCACATTATTTGCAGGGTGGTATTTCCAACATTTTGGAGGAGATGGTTGTCCAGCCTTTATTGGTTTCAGTCAGTGCTCTGACCCTAGCAACAGAAACTGTCCGGAGCATTTTGAAAATTGATGATGTGGTAAGTATACAGGTTGCAAATTCTCTACAAAGTCAAACTGCATTTTTTAGAGTTTGGTGACAGTGGTGTTTTAATAAATATTTGCTCATAATCATAGTGGGTATTTTCTCATCTCTAAAAATGAGGGAATTTGTATTTGAATTTATTCTTTCCTCTTTTTGACGAGATTAGCTAGGGACTTACTGATTTTATTTAGTCTTTCAAAGAACCAACTTTTTGATTTGTTAATACTTTGAACTGTTTTCATCTCAATTGAATTAATTTCTGCTCTAATCTTTATGATTTCTTCCCATCTTTGGGCTCTGGGTTTGGTTTGCTCTTCCTTTTTAGATGTTGGAGGCGCCGCATTAAGGTGTTCATTTGTTTCTGTTCTGTTTTCCTAATGTGTGAGTTCATAGCTATGAATTTCCCTCTGAGAAGCACTTTCATCACATCCCATAAATTCCAATAAGATGTGGTTGAATTTTCATTGGATTGTAGATAATGTTGAATTTCTTGTTTAATTTCATCTGTGACCCATTGATTGCTGAGTAGGGTGTTGTTTAATTACCATGTATGTAGGTGGTTTTTCTGGTTTCTTTTGTCATTTATTTCCAGTTTCATTGCACTGTGGTCAGATAATATGCATGGGATAATTGCTGTTTTCATGCATGTATTTAAGCATGACTTATGGACTAGTATGTGGTCTGTTTTAGAAAATGACCCATGTACAGCTGAAAAAGATGTTCGGTGGAACACTGTATATGTCCACTAAGTCCATTAGTTCCAAGCTCTAGTTTAGTTCTGCTGCTACTTTTCTAATTTTTTGTTTGGTTGACCTATCTTTTTGGGATAAGTGGGTGTTAAGGTCTCCTGTTAAGATTGTGGTATTGGGCCAAGGAGATAGCTCAGTAGAATAAGTGCTTACCTGGCAAGTGTGAGGACCAGAGGTCAATCCCTGGTTCTGCCAAAAAGAAGATTGTGACATTGGATACTAGATTTTTCATGTCCATTAAGATTTGTCTTACATAGGTAATTGCTCCCATGTTTGGTGCATAGATATGAGTGTTATCTCTTCCTTTTGATTTTTTTTCCCCTAACCAGTATATAGTGTCCTTCTTTATTTCGTTCGATCATTCTTGATTTGAAGTTGAGACTGTCTGAAAACAGGATTGCTACCCCTGCTTTTTTCTGAGGTGCTGGGCCATGTAGTATTGTTTTCCATCCTTTGATTTTCAGCCTGTGAATTTCTTTTTTTTTTTTTGAGGAACCAGGGTTTGAACTCAGGCCCTTGCACTTGCCAGGGAAGCGCTTATTCCACTGAACCATCTCCCCGGCCCTCAGCCTATAAATTTCTTTATGAGTTAAGTGTGTTTCTTGTGTACAGCATATTACTGGATTTTGTTTCCTAATCCACTATGCCAGTCTATTTCTCTTAAGTGATGAATTGAGTCCATTTACATTGGTTATAATTGAGATGTGTTGGCTTATGATTGACATGTTACTTACCTGCTATTGTTTACTCCTTTTTGTCCTGTGTTTGTTTGCCCTATTTAGTGTTCCTTCTGTTCTCATTCGTGGAGTTCTGGCCATTGTGGTCCTTCTCTAGAACATCTTTCAGTAGTCTGTGGAGTTGGCTTTGTCATTATGAAATTCTTCAGTTCTTTGTCATGGAAGTATTTCACTTCTCCATCAAACTTGAAAGAGAATTTTGCAGGGTATAGTAGTCTAGGCTGGAATTTGTTTTCATAGAGGACTTAAAGTACTCAGTTCCATGCTGTTCTTGCCTTCATGGTTTGTGCAGAGAAGTCAGCTGTAATTCTGATGGGTTTTCCTTTGAATGTGAGCTGCTGCTTTTCTCTAGCAGCTTTCAGTATATCATTCTTGTGCTGGATTTCTGATCTTGACTGTTATATGTCTCAGTGTTTTTAATTGGGTTGAAGTTATTTGGCATCCTGTATGCTTCGATTACCTGAATGTCAGATTGTTTCCTCAATTTGGGAAGTTTTCTGCTATTACTTCTGCCCGTATTTTTATATCATGTGTATTGACTCCATCCTTCTCATTGATGCCTATTAGTCTCACATTGTTCATCTTTGCATCGTCTTGCAGGTGATGAATTATTTTTTCCTACATCCTAGTTGTTTTTAAAAGAGTTTTTCTTATCTTTGCACTAGCTGTGCCAGCGTCTTCAAGATCTGTAACTTGTTCAGACTTGTGATTGAGATTTTAAGTTCCTCTATATCTCTTTGACTCTGCTTCATGTGATCTATTTCTTTCCTGTATTGCTCATTCAAGGAATTTGTCATTTTTCTAATCTCCTCTATTTTTTTTTATTAATGTCTTCTTTAGAAGCAGTTATTCTTTTACTGCAGTTTTTTTCAGATTGGGTTTCCTCCATATGTTTCTGTATTTGATTCTTTACTTCAGATGCTATAAATTCAGAGATTTCTTTTTTTATTTCAGAAATTGATTCTGCTCTGAGTTCTTCTATACCTTTCTGCTGTTGTTTCTTTACTTCTCATGCTATTCATACATTTCAGCTTAGCTAGTGTACTCTGCACTTGTTCTGGGTGGGCTCAAGGCCTGAGGTTGCATTGTGCTACTTGTCTTTATCATTTTGTATAGCACTGACCTCTGGAGTAGAGCTTTGATGCAGTTATAACCTTAGCACCTACTGAAATCCAGGTGTAGCTCTATTAACTTTGAGTTTATCCAGTTAGGCCTGGTTTGGGTCTAGCTGTTGTGTTCAGCTCCTTCCTGCTGCAGCCCTTGGAAGTGAACCTTTGGTGCCCCTCTATTGTGCCCCTGGCCCAGGGAGCACAGAAGCTCTCCCACACTAGCTGGGCCTGGTTTGGGCTGGATCTGGGAGTCCTGAGAATAATGCAGAAGCTCTCACTCACTGGGTGGGCTTGGGGGCAGGGGCTCCAGATGGGTGGAGGGGTCCCGAGTACACGTAGAGGGTCTCACACGGTGTGCCTTTTTGGTCTGCAAGGGTCCCAAGGGCGCAGGGAAGCTGGAAGCTCTCACACACACTCGCAGGGCCTGGGCTCTGCTGGATCTGGGGGTCCCAAGAGTGTTTCAGAAGTTCTCACTCCATGGGCAAAATGAGGGAATTTGGATAATTCGAACACATTCCAGTCTTAAGATTCTAAAACTAGAACCCAAATTTTTCTGTTTATCAGGTGAACACTCGATAAATCTGAATACACAGGCTAACTGGCAGCATTATACTGCCAGTACTGCAACTCAAATGTAAGAAGATCTAGTCCTTGTTCAGAAGATTGTTTCCTCTATGAATTCCTGGACTTGGTCTTCGGGTTGGTGTTTGCTTGAAATTGTATTGGAACAACTAAATATTAAAATATCTTTTCAAAAGGCTAATTGGTTTTTCCCTTTGTGATACTTTTGCAAACCTGTATAAGCAGTACTGTAAAAGATTTAAATGTTTTGTTTTGTTTTACTGTCCACACAAGTGTTTGTCATGAGAATTAAATATTCCTTAGCCCATATATGCTTCACAATTCAGGAACACTGATCAGTGACAAACGTCTGTGCAATTTAGTTCAAAGAAACCTTATTATTCCTACATCACTTTGCACTCTGAAATATACCAGCCTTCCTCATTTCTTCAAAATCTTTCATGGAATCATAGTTTCTGTAGAAATTCACATATGCCTTTTCTGGTTCAGCCACACCCAACTTGTAGAGAGCTGCAGCCCCCAGAAAGACATCGACTGCTCCAACAATATGAATCTGCAGGCGTCTTGCCAGAAGCCCCCACATCTGAGGTTTTTCCAGCACACTGGAACTCATGATCATTACTGTCCTTGACACCAGTTTCCTTTCCTCACATGTACTCTACTTAGCCACTTGCCCATTGTTTTGGGATTGAACTCAGGCCTTTTGTGCTTGCCAGGGAAGCACTTACTCTACTGAGCCATCTCCCCGGCCCCCATTTGCCCATTGTATTTTAAGCCTTTTTTTAAAAGTGGAAAATAGGCTGGGGAGATGGTTCAGTGGAATAAGTGCTTCCCTGGCAAGCACAAGGGCCTGAGTTCAATCCCTGGTTCTGCCAAAAAAAAAAAAAAGTGGAAAACACTCCAGAGACTGAAGAATCAGTGTAAGTTTGAGATTACCCTGGCTACAAAATGAGTGTGAGGCCAGTCTGAATTGCGTAATGAGACCCTGTCTCAAAAAGACATTCCTCCCCAGAAAAAGTGTACCAAAAAGCAACATAAATGCCTATTAGCATTTAAACAGGGTAATTCATATGCTGTTTTAGACAAAATGAAAGATACAGAGATTAAGAAAAAAACAGGGCCATCCAGTTAGCTCAGCGAACTAAAGCAACTGCTTAGGTAGAGCACAGAGGCTGAGATGCGCTGAGAAATTGAGACTGGGCACTGTGATGCATGCCTGTAATCCCAGCACTTGGGAGGCTGAAAACAAAATCACTGAGTCCAATCTGTGGAGTGAGACTGTACTAAATGCATAAAATAAAAAAATAGCCTCCCTCTCATATTCCTTTCTCTAAGAATACTGTTGTGTTACTTGAGATCCTACAATAGGGGTATGGCTTGGTGATGGTGTTTGCTTGGCATGCCTGAAGCCCTAGTCTCAATCTCAATCCCCTTCCTACCAAAAGGAAGTGCTCATATAACACTTTTTTTTTTTTTGCTACAAAAGGTTTTTTTTTTTTTTTTTTTTTTTTAATGTCTTTTTGAGACAGGGTCTCACTGTGCAGTTCAGGCTGGCCTTAAACTCACCTTGTAGCTCAAGCTGGTCTTGAACTCAACAATCCTCCTGCCTCAGCCTCCCAAGTGCTGGGATTACAGGCATGCACCACCACACCCGGCCCAAAAGGTATTATTGACCGATACTGTCTCCAGGTGTCAGCTCTTTACCATGAATAGTGTAAAATCAGTTATCCAACCTATGCTGCACACATTTAAGCTAGGGTTTTTCTTTTGTTTTTAAGAGATTTGGCTGTGTGATTTATTCTGGTCTGAAACAGTGATCCTTAGACATAGGCCATCGTGCCAAGCAAATTGGTGATCATTTTATATTTATCAAACAATATTTTTAAAAATTTATGCAGGGCCAGGGAGATGGCTCAGTGGACTAAGTGCTTCCCTGGCAAACGCAAGGCCTGAGTTCAATTCCCTGGCTCTGCAAAAAAATAAAAAGCTTTATGCAGCTTTTAGTAAAATATTTAAGATAGACTACAAGTTTGGTCCACATTGTATTAGGATTTTTGTGGGTTGAGGCTGAAGTTTAGTAATTTAGGCTTGCCTGGATTTAACTCCTGGCAGGCCTCTTTCCTCAGCCTCCCAGATGCTGGGATTACAGGCATATACCATTACTCCCAACTCCACAGAGTATTTTATATCATGAAATTAAGATTTAAGTAGTTACAGTTCTTAAAACTGACAAATGTTTCCTGGGCCAGGGGGATAGTTCAGTAGAATAAGCGCTTCCCTGACAAGGACAAGGGCCTGAGTTCAGTCCCTAGTTCTTCCAAAGAAAAAGTTTCCTAACTGGTTTTCTTAAATTGTAAGATTTGACTTGGGTTTTTAGAAATTTGTAGTACTTAATCTAAGCCAGTTCTGTTTTAGGGGATAAATGAGAGCAAATGAGAAAGTTTGTACAAACAAGGTTTGATACATAATTACAAGTGCATGAGGATGTTCCTGGAAAGGCAGGAGATTTGTATGGGCCTGTTCATTCCAGTGTTGTTCATTACAGCTTTTTAAAAAATGTTTTTAGTACCTGGTCTACAGGGCCTGTTTCAGGCCCCAAAAAACCCAAACACTGGGATTACAGGCCACACCCTCTCAATCACTGTCTCAGTGTGCCCTGAGGGCCCTCACAGCTTTTGTTAAATTTGTGAGGGATGTAGAAAAGTACAGTGAGACATGCCTACACTCCCAGCACTTGGGAGGCTGAAGCAGGAAGAGGATAACTGAGGGTTTGAGGTTAGGCTGGGCTACAAAGTGAATTTAAGGCCAGCCTGAACTCCATAGTGAGACCTTGCCTCAAAAAGACCAAAAAAAGGAAAAAGTTTTAAATAGTATAAACATTGGATGTACTCTGTTTACATTCAACAGTTGTTAATCCCTGTGTGGTGGTGCATGGCTTTCATCCCATGACACAGAAGGCAGAGACTGGAGGATCGTTGTGAGTTCTAGACCAGCATGGACTACAAAGTGAGCTTAAAGCCAGCCAGAACTGTATAGTGAGACCCTGTCTTAAAAAGATCATAAAAGATTGGCATTTTGCCAATCAGTTCTTAAGCATATTTATGTCGAGTAACTCCAGTATGAAAATGCTGTACATAGAAATCTGTAGAACTTCAGTAAAATATTAATGTTTTTGTCATTTTGAGTGACACTGCACACCTCAGGCTGGTGTGGAACTCTCAACAAATGTCCTGTCTCAGCCTCCAAGTGCTGGAACTAGGGGCATGCACCACCATGCCTGGCTTTTGCTACTAATGTTTTAAAGTTAGATTTCCCCTCTAGTGTCATGCACATTTTGGAAAAGATTAGATTATGGAATCGAGCTTGCTGCTGGGAGGTGGTGCCTACTTGAGGGTGTCAGGTTCTTGGCTGCCAGGAAAGTAGCAGCTTTTTCTCTGCTGTACCATTCTCCCCTGCAACCTGTACACGATGGACTGTGCCCATGTCAAAGTAAACCTCAAGTTGTGGGTGTTAGGTGGATCTCGGCAGTGAGAAAGTGACTCAGGCAAGCATTCACACAAGCCTTTGAATTTGATCTCCACCACCAAAAATATCAGAAAGTTGTGCTTGGGATACAAAACAAGGAACCTAGTAAAACTGCTAAGTTTTACATGTGTTGAATGGCTAAGAATTACTACATTAAATACGGCACTTCAGCTTAAAAAAACACCTCAAGCTTGCTTGCTCTTGGAAGTGTTACATGTATAGTTACTGTGAAATGAAGTCATCTGAAGAAGATGAGTAACAGGTATGGAAGAACGTAGTTTTTAATGGTGGACTGAGCTTTTTTACTAGCTGTATGTATACATTTTTAGGTTTGGGGGCTTTTTGTGGAGTTCCGTTACTAGGGGCTGAGCCCAGGGGTTTCACACTGATCTGCACAGCCCCCTTTTTGATTTTTGATTTTTGATTTTTTTGGTGGAACTGTGGATTGAACTCAGGCCCTTGCGCTTGCCAGGAAATCTTACTCTACTGAGCCATCTCCTCGCCCCCCAACCCCTTTTTTGAAACAGGATCTTGTTACCAGGCTTCACTTGAATTTGTAAATACTCTTGAGAAGGCTGAGATTACAAGTATTACCTCCACACCTGGCTAGGACTTATTTTTAAATTAAGTAACACCAGTTTCATGCCTAAGAAAACACCTAGCTGGTGCATGCCTGTAATTTGAGCCCTTGGGAAGCTGAGGAAGGAGGATCATTGCAAGTTCAAGAGCAGCTGAGACTACAATATGAGCTCAAGGCCAACCTGAACTGCATAGCAATATCCTGCCTCAGACAAAACAACAACCAAAAAAGTACCTAGTATTCAACCCATATTCAGATTTTCCAACTCATCCCCAGAATGTCTTGCATTTTTCTTTAAGACTTCTTTGATTTGCATTTTTGCCTTTCTAGTATAATTTACATTTACTCTGACCATTTTTTAATAGTATTGACTTTCTGAAGAGGCCAGGACTTTCACTGTGGAGTTCCTCTTTTTGTTCCTCCAGCTCTAAATAGGCTTAAATTAAAAATAAATATTTGCAATATATATATTTATATAACATATAATCATATATATATATATATATATATATATATATATATATATATATTTAGTACAAGATCTCACTACACTGATACGACTCAGTGATCCTCCTGTTTTTAGCCTCCCAAGCGCTGGGATTACAAGCACATGCCACCATGCCCAGTCTCAAATCACATCTCAGGGGGAGGGCCAGGGCCAGCAGGGATCAAACCCTGGTCCCTGTGTCTGCCTTAGCAGGCAGTTTAGTGGTTTAGTCCACTGAGCTATCTAGTCAGCCCCTATCTGTCCATTTTTAACTCCTATACATCTAAATACCTAAATCCCCAATGAAGACATAATTCCACTAAATGCGTACCTGTGTACAACTGAAACACTACACTATTTTCTCAGAAGAGGAGTTAAAGCCCTTAAGTGATATTTATGCTGGCTTTCCTCTAACTTAAATTTTGTGATGTATAATTAGTATAGAATCAACATGCTATATGATAAGGTTATATACATGTGTGTATATTATATATAACCATAAAATGAGAAATTGGCTTCTCTCTCACTCTGCCCACCCCCATTTACTGGGGATTAAACCCAGGGCTTGAGCACTGAGCTATATCCTTATTCTCATTTTTGGAAGTTTTAGTATTTCATCTCCATCCCCTCTTTTTAAAATGTAATACTATTTTTGAGACAGGTTCTCAATCACTGAGTTGCCCAAATTGGTCTGGAACTTGCAGTCCTGCTTTTGCCTCCCAGAGTACTAGGCTACAGGGGTGTGCTACCACGTCTAGTACAATATCCACTCTTGCTTTCAACAAGCACTTCAGCTGGTCGTGGTGCTACCTGGTGCAACTCAAACCTTTTTGAAGGGTCTTAAATATTAGTCCTGCTTGAATTGGGTTGCAAGATATCCTAAGGGCTCTCTTCAGTTGCATTATTCTTTGGAATACTGGTTTAGTTTTTCATGATCAGTCGTCTCATCCAGAAACAACTTCTTTGCCTGTTGATTCTGAAGCATGAGGAGTCAAGAGTAGCTGGATCATCTTATTTTTTTTTTTAAACTGGGAAAAAAATGTGTATTTTAGAATTAGATGATCCAAATTTTGTTGGCAACATCCAATGTATCGTTGAGAGCCAATTGAAGATATGCCTTCTCTCCATGAGGTCTGATTAGATAGGGTATTGGCAACACTGATGTCAGAGCTTCTTTACAGCTTGTTTGATTTGATGCTTATTGGCTTTGACGTCCACAATGAACATGAGTGTGTTGTCCTCAATCTTTTTCATGGCTGAGTTTGTGGTCAAGGGAAACTTGATGGCATAGTGGTCAAGCTTGTTTCTCCTGGAGCCACTCTTCCAAGGGTATTTGGGCAGCTTCCAGAGTCACAATGTCTTGGGACGACAGAAGGTGGGTAATGTTTATATCTTCTTTTTGTGGCTGTGGATGCCTTTCAGCACCACCTTCTTGGCCTTCAAAGCTTTTGCTTTGGCTTCAGCCTTGGGAGAGGCAGGGGCTTCCTTCTCCACCTTCAGCACCATCTTGGTAAAAAGGCCTGGATCATCTTAACCTTAAATGAAATGAAAAATCAGTGGAAACATTCTTCTGGAACTAAGCAAACTATAAAGAATAAGAAGCTAAATTATTGCTAGCAGGCCAGTGAGCATATTAGTCATACCATTCCCATCTCCATCTTTGATGCCCAGTAGGACAATCGAGGCCATATTCTGAATGGTAGTACAGTGTCTATGGCCTTCTAGAGAACCTTGCCCCAGTCCTCTTAAGGGATTGCCTCCTACTTTTAATTTTTAAAAAGGCATTTATTTGACTGTTACATCAAATTTTCATAATGGTGAACATGGTAATACTAGTTATATGAGCTTAGTTCCCTAACAGTGAATTACTTGATCAGAACCAAGGCCATGACAATTGATAAAGCATTCTTTAAAACAAGTGCTGTGGCATGTACATGTAATCCCAGCTACTCAGCACTGAAGCAAGAGGAACACAAGTTAGAACCCAATATGAACAATTTAGACCTTGTCATAAAAAATGAAAAGGGTTGGAATGTAGGTTGGTGGTAGTGTCACTGGGTTCAATCCCCAGTACCACAGCCGATCAAACAAAAGTACTGGGAATGTAGTAACTTGGTGGTAGTGCTTACTTAGCATGCACGAGGTCCTGGGTTCAATGTCTGGCACCAAGTAAGTACTGTTTTTCAAATTGATAGATGGCAATTCTAGCAGAGATATGGAGGGAAGAGAACAACCCAGAGCCTATACCACTAAGAACAAAAGGACCCCTTCCAAAATGGTAGTGCAGTGTAATCAGTGTGCCACCAGGTAGCTGAGGCATGGTTCCATTTCAGGAGCTCAGTGTTGGTCTCTGCTGCTGGTAGGATGGGAGCCTAACAGTAGTCACATCCCGATCAGTCTGGTTAAGTGGAAGTCCATGTGTAAACTTGTGCATAATCTGCATCCCTGCCCCCATGACCATTTGGAATTCACTGGGCAAAGGCTAGGATGGCAGAGGGAAAAGAAGCTGACTGGTCTCCAGAGAACAGGTCATCCTATCCACTTGATTATTTGAATTGTCTGCTGAGGTCACAGTTTGGTGAGCATTCACATGGGACACTAATATCTTCACATTGTTTTACCCAAGGTGAACAACAAGCTACTTGCCTACATTTCTTTTTAGCAGTTTTCTATTTTGGGGTGCCAGTGATTAAACTCTGGACCTTTCTCTTGCCAGGCAGGCACTTAAGCCACTGGGCTATTGCCCAGCCCCCTTTTTACCAATTTTCCACTTGTGTTTGTTTCGAACTGTCCAGCCAAAACTCTGGCTTCAACCCATGAATCTGTATACCTGTCTTAGCCACTCTCTCATTGTAGAGACACATTATCCAGTATCTGTGACTTAGGAGAGGTTATTTTGGCTCACATTTTAGCCCACAATTGGCTCTGAGGCTGGAAGTCCTGGTGGAAGGCTTTGGAAAAGGCAAGTTGCCCACTTTATGGTGGGCAAGAGCCAGGGAGTCAAGGAAGGGAGGAAACACCTGCCAGGTCAGACCCACAGTAGCACATCCTGCCACTCCCACGCCCTACCAGTGAATGAATCAGCTGTAGTATCCCCATAATGTAGTCACCTTTCAAAAACTTAAGGCTTTGCTGTCTTAGACCTAAACCACTTCACTCTACATCTGGCATCCAAAGTGCAGTGTCAGAAATTCCACCCATTGTATGATTTCCTTGGGGTGAGGGTGCAGGACCGTAGTGCTACAAATACCCACATGTGATGTGGATCCACTGTAAGCCAGCCAGCTCCTCTGCCTTCTTTGAGTAGGTAACTCCCAAAGAAGCCACTTACATAGACAAGGAGAGACTGAGCAAGAGAAAAGACAATAAATATTTGGGCCTTTTTTTTTTCTTATAATTTGTACCTTTAGGACCTATTCAGGCTCACTCATGTATATATATCACTTTTTTTTTTTTTTTACAGAGTCTCACTGTGTAGTTCAGGATGGCTTTGAACTCACTGTGTAGCTCAGGCTGGCCTCAAACTCATGGCAAACCTCCTGCCTCAGCCTCCAAAGTGCTGAAATTGCAGGCATATGCCACCACACCTGGCTCATATCACTTATTTGATGCTATAGCGATATTCTGCATGTCTTTTTGACTTGTTGGATCAGATAACGTTTGTGACAGACAACTCAGCAGCTTTGTTGCCCTTGTTTAAATGGTTAATCTTAACTAATGACAGTAACAAAGCTTTTTTCTCAGAAGGATGAATGGATGGCAGAACTTTGCTCCAACATCCTATGCTATACAGTTCACAAATAGAAGCATACCAGAGTGTCCAAACAACACTCAGCCCTGTCTGCCATTGCCATTGCATGTATGTGCACCACTGAATCTGCTGAGCCATGTGACCCAAGCAGCAGAACAGCTCATACAGAAGTCTGTACCTATTGTAGAACTCTCTGTTCCAGAACCTACTCAAAAATAGCAGTATTTTGAGTCATTCATATATGGGTCAGAAATGAGGAACAAGTTGCCTTTAAAATCCAGAGGCCCACTAGATGCACCTCATTTTTGGCTATAGAAAATTGTAAAGATGGCAACTTACTGTTCACCCTAGAAAAGATACCTTTTCTTATTTTAGTTTTTAATTAAGGTTCTGTATAACATTACTTTATTCCTGCATTTTTTCAAATATTTCTTCCTTGTGTTTACCCTTTTCCTTGCCAACCTGAAGGGATTTGGCTTTCTATGCCAGGATCTTCTTGTAGTCTTTGTTCAGTTTCAACCTAGTGCTAACAACCTTGCTGGGGTAAACACCCACGTAGATCGATTTGACATTTACCTTTTTGCACTGCATCTATTCAGCGTAGATGACATATTTCTTCTTGTAAATCTGGACTACTTTGCCAATCTGCTGACCTTTATAGAAGAACCTCATACAACCTGAACCTCATTATGCTTTCAGATGAGCATAGAGCAAATTCTGTACTTCTTGCATCAGCTCTTTGAAAGAAGGGAAAATACAATCTTCCTGTGGATGTAGGAAGGTACTTTTAACTGCTATCTTGGGTTTTTGCTTTAGTGTGAAGCAACACAGGGATTGAACATCTTGGCCCCTATGGTTGCAGCAATGGTCACAAAGGGAAGAGGTCTGTTTTTTGTTTCCAGTTTTGGGGTCTTTTTGTTGTTGTTGTTGTTGTTTTGTTGTTTTTTGGTGGAACCAGGGATTGAACTCAGGCCCCTTTGCCTGGCAAAGGCAAGCACTTATTGTTCCACTGAGCCATCTCCCAGCCTCCTGTTTCCAGTTTTCAAAACACCCTACCAGACTCAGAAATTTCACAGAGATAGACATCTCCCTTATAATCATTCTCCACCCTTCAGCATGCAAATATTTTATCAATGCATCTACAGTAGTTGCTGTACACTAGGTCTAACCAACTTAGTATCATCAGTATAATGGGTGAGTGGAATAGGTTGTGAGAGGGAAGAGCAATCAGGATCCCTTCAAACTGAATTATAAGATAGGGCTAGAGAAATTGTATACCTCTGAAATAAGGCAGTGAAAATACATTGCCAGCTGGAAGCAAAGTGCTTGTGGTGAGCCTTTTGGACAGTTATGGAAGGAAGGCCATTTGTCAGATCAATAGCTGCATCCCATGTATCAGAGAGTGGGTTAATTTGCTCATGGGATGAAACCACATCCGGTACAGCAGTTACAACTGGGAGTCACCACTTGGTTGAGCTTACAATAATCCACCGTCATTCTCTAAAGTCCTACTTCTCTTCCGGATGGGCTCAAAAGGCAAGCTGAGTGGAGAGGTGATTGCAGTCATCTCCTCTGTGTCTGCAAGTCTTGGATGGCAGCACTAACCTCCATAATCCCTCCAGGAGCAAACTGCCACTTTCCATTTAGTATCTTCCCAGATAAGGGCAGTTCTTGTGGCTCCCATTTGATTGTCTTTCCTGTAATAATAGCCCTTTTCCACATCAATAGCACATAATTTTATCTCATGCTAATAATACTAGATTTGATCACATACTTAAAGTGATTGCCAACAGATCTCCCCCTTTGGGGGACACATAGTTGAACTTGGGACCTTGCATTTTCTAGGCAGTCACTGTGCCACTGAGCTGTATCCCCAGTCTTTGAGCTATATCCCCAACCCCAGAGCTCTCCTTTTAAACACATTTTCCCTTTTTGCAGTTATTAACCTGCGAGTCATAATTTGGCACCATACAAATATTCTGAACTCTGAAATATGTGTGCTTTTTAAAACTTAGCTGCTCTTCCTACCTTTGATTAGCAGTTTTTAACTATAGCTAGGATATATTAGGTTGAAATCAATTAAAATAACTTTTAGAATCTGAATATGCTAATTTTTTGTAACAGGAATAGAGCTCAGACCCTTGCACTTGCCAGGCAGGCACTTGTGCCACTGTGCTATATCTGGTTCAATGCTAATGTTTTTTACAAAGGAAAATTCATAACTAGAAAAAAAGTGTCATATCTTCCTAGGCAGAAGAAAAAAGTTCCTGAGCTAAATGAAGATAGTATATTTACTATGAATTGACAGGCAAGATGTCAGTATCTACTACATAAAGCAATCTTTCAAGAGAGCCAGCCAAAGAGCTTAATAGATTAAAGCATCTGCTTAACAGACGCATCCGCCGGGGTTCGATCCCCGTGCTGGCCTGGCTCCCAGGGCACACTGAGTGCAAGGGCCTGAGTTCAATCCCTGATTCCACCAAAAAAAAAAAGAAAAAGAAAAGAAAAAAGAAATAACATTTATTTTGGTGGAATTTTTCTATTATGTTTTAAGACAAACTAAGTTATAACATCTCAGCTCAATATTATCACAGACTAGTTTTGAAGATTAAATATGGGCTGTCAGTCCAAGTGATATTATTACCTTGCTTATTTTCTGCTGCCAGTGAAAATGCAGGCATTTCTCAGTAGCAATCTTTCATATACTCCCTGCATCAGATGTAGCCCTTCAGCATCTGTGTTAACAAGTCACCTCTCCAGATGTCTCTTTTCTTCTACTTGTGTGTTCTTTGTTGGGGCTCTTGCTATTGTTTTCTTAATGGGTCTTAGTACCTACTTAGGGGTCATGGCAGAGGAGATGACCCTAATCCATCAGACAGCTTGTTAATAATTCTCTCTCTCTCTCAGACAGGATCTTGCTTTATAGTACAAGCTGGTCTTGAGCTCTCTATAATAACCCAGGATGACCTCAAGCTCACAGGGATCTTCCTGGATTACAGATATGCACTACCATATTTGCCTTGCTAATAATGAATTTGAAGGACTGAGGGTTAGCTTAATGGTAGAGTACTTGCCTAACATGCACAGGGCCCTGGGTTTCTATCCCCAGTATGAAAGAAAAAAATATATATAGTATTTCAAAGAGAAAATATGTTAAGGTCTCAGTTTCTTTCCTTTCAAAATACTCATGACCAAATTTAAAACTTTCCAGAAGCCATGCCTACATTACCAAAGGGAATCATGACTTGGTTTTTTTTTGTTTGTTTGTTGTTGTTTTTTTTTGTTTTTTTTTTTGTTTTTGCATAACCAGGAATTGAACTCAGGCCTTTGTGCTTGCCAGGAAAGCATTTATTCCACTGAGCCATCTCCCTGGCTCCTTATTATTGTTAGTTTTTTGAGACAAGGTCTTACTATCTAACTTCAGGTAGTCTTGAACTCACTGTGTATACCAGGCTAGGCTTGAACTTGTGATTCTCCTGTGTCAGCATCCTCAGGGCTAGGATTACAGGTCTGTCACCACACCCAGCCAGAGGCCTGTTTTGTAAAAGCACTAATCTCAATCATGAAAGTGAAGCCTTCATAATCTAATCATTTTCCAAAGGCCCCTATCTTCTAATACTGTCATAATGGCTATTTGGTTCCAACATATAGGTTTGGGGTACATTAACATTCAGGCCATAGCAGAGTCAAGTTCTTGGACAGACAAATAAGTGTCCATTTTGCTTTTCATAGATGCCATTTTTATTGTTCATTCTGCTGTATGTCTTCTTTCTTCAGGAAAGCATAGAGCCCACCCATGTTTTCTTATACATGTAACAGCAGGGCCACCAACCCTTCATGAACTGGTTGCAGAGTGGAGAATGCAAAGATCACCCAGAGGCAAGGCTTAGTTCAGGCACTGAGAAGCCCAAAGAGGGGCATTTCCACCAGAGCACCCAACAGTCAAGAGACTCTGGGAAAACTCCACCAAGCCGAGTTCTCTAGCTTTTATTTAGAATATCACCATAAATATTCTAAAAATGAGAAAAAGCAGTTTGGGCCAGGAGCCAGCTGAAGGTTAGGCAGTTTTTTCTTGGGAAAAAGGGAAGGACAGTGCCAAACACAATGTGCTTCACTGATTTAAACCACTTAATGTTTAACCATTCAGTTCTCACACAACTTTGTGTGCTTTTACCCCACAGTGGACTCTCCCAAAGCCTAGGTACTTTGTGCCTTGCACCTCAATTATTTATTTGCTTTTGCCCCACATTTTAACCATGCACTCCTCTAGAGCCTACGGTTTTTGTTCTGTAGTTCAATCATTCAGTTTAATCATTCAATCTCGGCCAGGTTCTCCACATAAATTTTCTAGCTTTCTTTTTTCCATTAAAACACCAGTCAGGTTCCTTTGCACTGTTTTGGATTCCTGATTCCTAAATACATACAAAGAAACTGAGTCAGAGTGGCAGTGAGACATTCTGTTGGGACCTGGTAAAGAGATGATGTTATAACTCAGATGCAAGGAATCACTTCCATTTAGGTTCACTCCAGCTGGTTGAATAGGAGCTCAGTGAGAACACCTCTTTAAGCCTAAAGATTTTCATTACATTTTAAACCTCCAAGTTTACTTTGCTAATTCCTACTTCTCCCCACAGCCCTGATCCCAGTTCTGGGAATTAAATCCAGAGCATTAGCCCTGAGCTACATTCCCAGCCCTTTTTTCATTTTTATTTATTTATTTTAAATTTTTGTTTTTAATGTATTAGCACTACATAGCTCGAACTCATAGTGATCCTCCTGTTTTCAGCCTTCCAGCACTGGGATTACAGGCATGTGCTATCACGCCTAGACTCAGTCACCAGCTCTGCCCTGGGAGGGCAGGGCCAGCATGGCATATAGTGCCAGGGATCAAACTCCAGTCCCTGAGCTTGCCTAAGCAGGTGCTTAGTCTGTTGAGCTATCTTGCCAGCCCTGTTTTTATTTTTAAGTCACTACATTGCTCAGGCTGGCCTCAAGCTTGCTTCAACCTCCCAGAGTAGTGCACTATAGGTCTGTGCCAAAAATTTTGTTGTCAGGGGCTGGGGAGATGGCTCAGTGGAACAAGTGCTTCCCTGGCAAGCACAAGGGCCTGAGTTCAATCCCCGGTTCTGAAAAAAAAAAAAAAAAATTTTTGTTGTCATTGTTGCTGGCATTCTGCATCTCCACTTCTTCAGTAGCAGCAGGTCATTTTGCTTCTGAACTTTGTGATCCTTGCCTGTGCCAAGACACACTGCACTGCCAAGACCAAGGGTAGGACTTGGGAGGACAAGCCCAGAGCAGGGGAGAAGCCAAGTTCACTGCTTGTTGTGGCTCAGTAGCACTCTCTGTAGGCACACACCGCAGTTCATCCATTCATTCACCAGCTGATGGACATGTGGGGTGTTTCAACTTTTTGGCTGCTATTAGTGCTGCTATGAACATTTGTGTACAAGACTTTTTGTGAACATAAGTCTTCAGTTCTCTTGGATACTATACCTAGGAGTGAGTCATATAGCAATTGCATGTTCAGCTTTCAGAGAAAATGCCAAAATCTATTTCAAAGTTGCTGTACCATTTTGTATCTAAGACATTTTGGCACTGTATCTTTACTATTGTTTAAATCTACATATTTTAGGCTTGATTTTTTACAATTATGACTTCTGTAACCCATGAAATGTTTTCAGAAGTGTTTTAAAATTTTCAAACTGGGGGCTGAGGAGTTAGCTCAGTAGAATAGGCACTTGCCTGGCAAGCGTGAGGTCCTGAGTTCAATCTCCAGTACTGCAAAAAGTAAATACATAAATAAAAATAAAAGCCGGGCGTGGTGGCACATGCCTGTAATCCCAGCACTCGGGAGGCTGAGGCAGGAGGATTGTTGTGAGTTCGAGACCAGCCTGAGCTACAAAGTGAGCTTAAGGCCAGCCTGAACTGCATAGCGAGACCCTGTCTCAAAAAGACAAAAAAAATAAAAAATAAAAGAAATAAAAAAAATAAAAATAAATAAAATTTCCAAACTGAAAAGTCTTTTTTAGTTATTTTTCTCTTATTAGTGACTACGTTAATTAGACTAAGTGATCAGAGGAAGTTGAATGAATCATTTGAAGCCTATTGATAGCTTTATGATTTACTACTATAGTTACTTTTCAGACAGTTCTGCTTGTGCCTAGTATTATAGACAGCTAAGTTAGGTGGAAATATTACAGGCAGTTGGGTAGGACTGAGCCCTTCAGAGAGTCAGGGCAAGGTTGAAAACTCCTTACTGGAGTCTGGAGGTATGTACGTTGGAGCCCAGGCCTCAAGACAAAAATGGAATGACCAGGCCTACAATAAATTATAACAGTTGGCCTAGTAAAGTCTATGTAGACATCAGTCACCTCGGTGGGTGACCAAGACCCTGGGACACATCACTTCCTAAAATTTTTTGTTGTGTTCTTTTGTTGTTGTTGTTCTTTATTCTTTCCACATACACTTGTTGTGTGGCTTAGTTTCCCATGGAGCAATATGACCAAAGTGACCATATTTACAATCTTATTGGTTGATCATGGCCCTAACACATGTTGTAATTTTGTGGTTGTGCCCTATACAACTTCCTCTGCAAAGTGGAGTCCTCAGCAACCTGTTTGGGATCTCTTCTGCTTCTCAGGAGCTGTATCTCTCTCCTCAATGAATACTTCCTGCTTTTAATCTCTGTTATTTCTAGAATTCATTCTTCAGGTTTTTTTATTTTAATTCTTTGATTTTTAAAGAACATGAGGGGCTGGGGAGATGGCTTGGTGGAATAAACACTTCCCTGGCAAGCACAAGGGCCAGAGTTCAATCCGTGGTCCTGCAAAAAAAAAAAAAAAAACATGAACTCAACATATTGGACATCTAGTAGGTTGGAAATTATAATATTTCCTTTATATCATATTTGGATGTCCTGATATCATTCCTATAACAATAAAATAATATATAGCTTCCAGTTGTGTGTACATGTTAGCTTTGTCTCATTTATATTTTATTTGCTTATTTTGCTAGTCAAATCTGTGCCCTTTCATTTTGAGACTGTAGGTACACAAATGTCAGAGAAGGGTTCATGCATTTTATTATAATTAATAGATGACTCATTCTTTTTTTTTTTTATTCATTCACAATACCATACAAGGCAACCATGGAGCTGAGGTGACTTAAATTTTCCTTAAAAACAGGATCAAAGATGCAGTCAACTGATACAATAGTGTGCTTGAGCCCGCTATTACTGACTTGAGAGACTTAACTGTGATACATTAAGAAAATCTGCAAACTGTTTATATACAGACATTAAAACTGGGCATGATAATGCATGCTTGTAAATTCAGCAGATAGGGAGCAGATGTAGGACATCACTTTCAGTTTGAAGCCAGCCTGGGCTCTATAGTGAGTTCAAGGCCAGCCTGCACTACACAGGCTGTCTACAAATAAATAAGTATATTGTAAAATTATAGTATTAAAGACAGATAATTTCTCCTTATGTTACTTAGATCCACATATCTGTATGAAGGAAATACTGTATTGTGGTGTTCTGCTAGACATCTTTTCCAAAATGCCTCTTTGGTAATATTTTATTGGTAGCTTGAAATCAGAAATGATGGAAGTATTGATAAAGAAACCAGCAGATACTAAAATTTGATATTTACATTTAAGAAATTGATAGATAAGCTGGGTATGGTGCTGTGGAGAATGCCTACAATTTCAGTACTCTGAGAGGCCAAGATGTAAGGATTATAAATTCAAGCCCATTCTGGAGAATTTAGTGGCTTATTGAGATACTGTCTCAAACAATACTGTCTCAAAAAAGGTCTGAGAATGTGGCTCAATGTGAAGGCCCTTAGCTTAATCTCTAGTACAAAAAGGAGAGATAGATAGATGAGAGAGAGAGAGAGAGAGAGAGAGAGAGAGAGAGAGAGAGAGAGAGAGAAACAGGGACAGAGAGAACAAGAGACAGAGAGTCAGGGAGAGAGAGAGACAGACAGACAGACACAATAATGCAGAACTGTATGTGTGTCTCTAGCTTTCACATTGTAAATAAAAAGATTAAGGAAAATTCTCCCAGTGTTAGAAAAGTATTATGCATTTCAGGAAAGAAATTGGTCACAACAGGAAAAGTGAAACTTCAACATAGAAACATCTTGGATGTTTCACTTTTATCTTACTCATAAGTATAAACAAGGGGGCTTGTGGGTTAGCTCAGTTTAAAGCACCTGCTTGGGCAAACTCAGTCAGCCACAGGGGAATGTGGTTCATTCATTCCCCAGCACCACACGCCACACCAGACTTCTTGCCCTTAAGACAGCTTGAGCCAGCTAAAAAAAAAGAATAAACGAAAATATTAACCACACTTCTGTTGGAACTACATTATTAATTACAAGTGTAAACTGGCTATAATTACAAGAGTTCAGCAAAAACTAGTAGAAGTATTCTGGGAGAATCAGTTACCCATGAAGAATTTATAGTAAAGAGCTTCTTCACTGTAAGTGTGTGTTACAGTTGACGTCAATAAATTTAAAATGTATAATAACCCTAATCACATATACATAGCTTCCTGTGAGCATGTTCAGTATTATCAGCACAGGATTGGCTGACAGCCTCCAGCCACGGGACCACTAAGACCCTCTGCAGTGTGACAGCCCTTCCCAAGGAAGTCCAGCCAGCTATCAGGATGGCCTGTTCTTGCTGGTCCTTGCATTGCTCTTCTATAAACGATCTGTTGTGGAGCTCTCTTGTGAGGTGCTTGAGACTTTCTCAGGGCTTCACTAAAGTTGAATTTTCTTTTGCCTATTTTGCTTTCCTTTTCGTACACTGTATCTGACCTGAAGAGTTTTTCTTCTGTTCTTCCACAAGAATTTCCTCCTTAATAAGTCTCCTATACTTTTAATTTTTGTATTTTAGGGAAAGTTCCACTGAGTGTTCAGGGTATCACTACTAGATCGGACCCATAATGATCTGCCGGTTTACAGCCTCCCAAGAGCTAGGATTACAGGTGTGCACCACCGCGCCCAGTCTCAATTGCAGTCTCAGCAGGACGGGGCCAGCACGGCAGGGTATCGAATCCCAGCCCCTGTACCTGCTTGCAGGCGCTTTAATCCACTGAGCTACTTGGCTGGCTCTTCCTATACTTTTAATTCTTCTTGGTGCTGGCTCCTGGAAGACCTAAACTTACAGTCAAGAATATAAAAATATTAAAAGGAAAACAGGGTCAGGGAGATAGTTCAGTATAATAAGTGCCTGCCTGGCAACAAGGTCCTGAGTTCAGTCCCCTGTACTGAAAAAAGAAAAGGAAACAACTCTAATGTCCACGGCAGATTAATAGATAAACAAAAAGATACACTTAAGAAAATAGATGCTTCAGAAACATAAAGAAAATAACAGGGCAGAATAAATTTAGAATATTTCTTGTCTATAAAGTTATCAATAATAAAAACTGAGAAAATTCTTTTACTTTAGAAACTTTCAACAAAGTACTATTCAGAAATTTAACAGGAAAGATTATAAGGATGAATCTTTTTTTTTGTTTTTGGTTTTTGAGACAGGGTCTCACTTTGTAGTGAAGGATGGCCTTGAACTCACTATGTGACAGCTGACAGCCGTCTTCCTGATATAGTGGTGAGTGTTAAAAATAAATAAAAAATACCAGGTATGGTGGCACACATCTGAATGTACTAAGCATAGAAAGCTGAGTGTGGGGCTGGGGATGTGACTCATTGGTAGAGCTCAGAGTGTGTGCAGGCCCTTGCGTCGAAAACAAAAAGAAAGAAAACACTAAAAATAAAAAGAACGGTGAAAATGCGGAGAGCAAAAAGAGTATACTGTATGATTCTATTTATATGAAATTGTGGAACAGTTGGGGGAGAATAGGGAACAGATTGGAAAGGAGCATAAGAGATCTTTCTGAGAATGAAGATGTTCTATATCTTAATAGGGGTATATTGTCATGGTTGAACACATTTTCAGAATCCCTCTAAGTGTATATCAATGGTTATTCATTTCACTGTCCTATATAAATTTGTATCTCAATACAAAGCACAAAAAACATTCTTCCTCTGATTATTCCAGGTGTAGTTTCTCTTGCAGCTCTGCCCACATCTGCTCTGTACACTTGAAGGCTATGTTATTACATCTCTGCAGGTTTAGAATATTCCTGGTGAACTGCATATTTCCAGTTCTACACACACACACACACACACACACACACACACACACACACATCCTGCCTACTCATTCTCGTTAATTTATTGTTTCATTTTACTCTAACATACTTGTAATGTTCCAGCATGTGGACTTGTTTTACAAGGATTTTTTTTGTAGAGGGTTTGCATTGAACTCCAGCTGGGGCACAGGCAACCACAAAACTAGCTGCACGTTACTGACTCCAGTTTGACACCCTGTCACTTGGATATCCATACCTCTTGGGACTTTGACTCTGGCTTCAGTTCAGAATCAACCAGCACAAAACAAACAGTAACCTGGAGGAGATGGAGAGTTTCACAGGTGCTCACACTCCAGACAGATGAACAAGAAAGGCTTGTTAAGCTCAGCATTCAGGAGTCTGAGGAAGGAGGATCCTTGGGAGTTCAGGAGTTCGGGACCAGCCTGGGCTACAAAGTGAAGTCAGCCTGAGTTGACCAAAGAGGGGGCTAGGGGGAAAAAAAAGTTCAGACCCACCACATAACACAAATACTGTAACTTTACAGTGGTGACAAGAAACGGCAACCTTGGCCTTAAGAAGTAGAGGCTTAGCTTAAGTAGCAGGAGGTTAAGACTTTACTAAGTCTGCTATTTTTAGTGTTGGTCTTTCTTATAGGCATTGTGGTGCAAAGGGAAGGCACTATTTGGGGCACACAAATCCCAGGTGGGCATTAGTGAGGGTGAGGTGGAGGCTTTTGTAGCTATGGTCACTACTGAGCTCTTGTAAATCTACTTCTGCCACCTCCAAGGTGATGAACCCATGGCAAATGCCAGGTTCCTACCACCTGCACTCATTGATGCGAGCGCCTAGCACAGCTCAACTCTGGTGTTTTGTAGAAGCCTCTTTCTGATTGGTCGACTTCTGCTAGCTCTGAAGTCAATCAGAGGAGAATGTGTCACACTTCCGTTGCCGCTGGCTACAAACGCTACTACTTTTTCAAGGACTGCCACATAACACCACCTGCTTCGTGCTGCTTCTCTGCGTCTCCTAACGTTTTATCTTCAAAAATTGCGTTTCATTTGTGTCAGAAGTCTGCATTTAGGCGGTTAAAGGCAAAGAAGGAAAAGAAGTTCCCTGTTGGGGCCGCCAACCTTCTAAACCAATTCGCATTATCCAATAAATTGGAAATCATTTTGTATATTAGTAATAATTACAACAGTGCTAATGGGACTGCATTTGAGCAACTAGCTTGAAGATGAAACTATACTTTGGCTGTCTATGGAAGAGTCATTGGTATAGTTGCAATTATAGTCCCAGAATACCAGGTTGAGCTGGAGATTTTTATTATAAAGTGTTATTACTTTAACGTCTTTTTTAAGAGTCTTGCTAATGTAGCTCAGGCTAGATTCAAGCTCATTATGAGCCCAGGCTGGCCACGAACTCATGGCTAGCCTCCTGCCTCACCCTCACGTGTTCTAGGACGACAGGCGTGCGTCACCACACCTGTCATAACTTGTTACTATTTTACAAAAAAAGAAGTTAAATGGGTAACTTTGGTTTCTGGTCGCATGTGAGGGTTTGAATGACTTTTGGTCCCTCGCGGCTCCTGTAGCATCCCTAGTAACCGCGACCCTAGTAACCTCCCGCCAAGACCTGCCCAGTCGCGGAAAGCCGCGCAGTTTACCCGCCCCGGGCCGGCGCTGGCGCTTTGGCTTCGGAGGTGGGGTGATGGCCGCCTCACACGAGGAGGCGAAACTGGCGGCCGCCAGTCTCCACCTCCCGGTAAACCCCCAAACCGGAGCGCGGGTCGCTCAGTACGAGCGTGAAGACCTCTTAGAGGCCCTGGCGGCGGCAGCCTCACTGGAAGAGGATGAGAAGGTGTCGCGGCCCGCGCGGACGTGGGTGATGCGAGGGCGGGACCGGGCCGGGGGCCGGGCCGGGCCGGGCGCGGGCTGGGTGCGGCCCCGAGCTGGTGCGGGTCCCAGGCCCTCCCGGCCGGGTTGGACGCGCGGTGCCTTGTGCAGCCCTCCGTACCTGGAGATCCTGGTCTACCACCTTCCCTTTGCCCCTTCGCCCCTCCGAAAAAAATATTCAAAACCGAGGAGTTTGAGAGATTGTACTAAAACTTTTTTGGAAAGGACTTTTTTACTCTTTTTCTACTCTGCTCCCTATACCCTACCGCCGACCCCCAGAACTGTTGAACTGATTTTTTTCCCACTTGAAGGCTGGTCCTCCCCATAATAAATAACAATTCAGGTGAACCAGCTGTGCCATCAGATGTGTTTTTAGGGGCTGGAGAGATGGCTCAGTGGAATAAGCACTTCCCTGGCAAGTGCAAGGGCCTGAGTTCAATCCCAGGTTCCACAAAAAAAAACAAAAAACAGATATGTTTTTAGCTTCTTGGTTATTAGCATATTTTAGTACAGTTCATTAGGTGTTTAAAATTATCAAGAAAAAAAAAAAATCGTCAAGAATCCAGTGAGGGGAGATGGCTCAGTGGAATAAGCGCTTCCCTGGCAAGCACAAGGACCTGAGTTCAATCCCCAGTTCCGCCAAAAAAAAATCCAGAGGATGGTCAGACACAAATATAGATAAGCGTTGGTGCATGCAGTTTACTGAGATCCCAGGGTTTCCTAAAGGGGTCTTCAAGGTGGAGCCTTGTAAAGATCAACCAACTTTTTCAGTGTCAGATTTGTCGTGCCCACCTGTGCAACAGGTGGAGACCAGAGCCTGCAATCTAGTCTGTTCACTTAGATGTTGACAGGCTTGATTTTTCGATATAAATTTCTTTATCCCTAGTTGAAGTTTCTATCATATGTCGAAAGCTGCTCAGATACAAAACATTATGGTCCAGAGCTTATAAAAATCACTGAATATTTTGAAGTTCTAAGTCCTTGTAATCTATACTAAAACTTAAATGACAGAATCTATAGCAAACGTTTTATGGCTGATATTTTACAAATAGGTAGACAACTTGAGGTTAAAGAGAGTAAGGCAGATTGAGACCCTGAATATAAATCAGAATTGGAGTTCTAGGACCACTTTCATAGGTGAGAAAGCTACCCTTCAACACGGTGTACAGTAGGCAGCAGAAGAGATGAAGTGATGACAGAAAAAGCTTTGAATGGAGGAAGGGATTGGTGTCCTGGATTAGGATGTGTTTTCTTTCATTTATTCTT
Organism: Ctenomys sociabilis; assembly: GCA_004027165.1. Lineage (NCBI taxonomy): Eukaryota > Metazoa > Chordata > Mammalia > Rodentia > Ctenomyidae > Ctenomys > Ctenomys sociabilis. The sequence continues at coordinate 10,152 of PVKA01020241.1, read as the reverse complement.
TCTTTCTTTTGATCTGTTACTCACTTGGTATGATTAGGGTATGACTTCCTTATCTATAAAAGTTCTATAATAATTGTTTCTCTTTCCTATCTCATCTGTTAGAACCAAAGGAAAGAATGTATGCCATATCAAAAGAGCACTTTATACAAATTAGCACTAATTATAACAACTGCCCATGGGACTGTCATTTGAGCAACCTGCTTGAAAATTAAGTTTTACTTTGGTTTGCGGTAGTCATTTGTATAGTTATAATTATATTCCCAGAGTGCCATGTTAGACTACAGATTTGTATTATGAACTGCTACTACCTTAGGAGTGATCATTTTATACATTGAACTAGTTTCAAAAGGACAGGATCTTACCAGAAAAGTATTTTAAGTTTGCCACTGTCCTGAGACCACCACACATGAAAGACCAAATGGGAGGTATCTGACCACAGTAAGCTTGATGGCCAGAGGGCACCAGGGCTGTGACCAGAAGTGCTGAAAAGACAGAAAAGAACGCAGGTCTTTCCTTCTTCACAGGTTGGCCTGGGCCTCAATCTTGATTTTTAAAGGTTTACTTGTCTCAACTTTGTCATCTGTAAACTCAGGTACTATCTCCATCCTACAAGACTATCACAATAGGCCTCCTTTAGTCTTCTGATTTTGCTAATACCAGGCCATCCAAATCACCTAATCTATCCCTGGATCATCCCCATATACTTTCTCTTTACCCCCCAGCATTGACATGCCCTTTGGAGGATTTTGTACCCATGTTGGGCTAAGTGCATGTTCCTTTAATCTAGCTTTAATTGGAGATGTCAGTTCATAGGTCGAGTCATATAAAAATGTATATTTCTTTTTTTTTTTTTTTTTTTTTTTTGTCTTTTTTTGAGACAGGGTCTCACTATGCTGGCCTTAGGCTCACTTTGTAGCTTAGGCTGGTCTTGAACTCACAACAATCCTCCTGCCTCAGCCTCCCGAGTGCTGGGATTACAGGCATGCACCACCACGCCCGGCCCCAAAAATGTATATTTCAAAGTCAAGATTTGACTGAATTTTCTAATGGAACAACATTCTGTTTTTCTTTTTATTTTATATATATATATATATATATATATATATATATATATATATATATATATTTAACATTCTGTTTTTCAACAAGTATTCAGCTTTTTTTTT
>PVKA01020240.1:0-40711 GCA_004027165.1 Ctenomys sociabilis | reverse complement strand
TCTTTCTCTGCCCTAAGCCCACCCCATCCCTTAAACTATAGGTTAGCAGACTTTTCCTGCAGAGACCTAGTTAGTGAGTATTTTAAGGTTTGAATGCTAAAAATGCAAAAGAAAGAATTAGGCAAATGCTTATATAACCATGTGAAATGAATAAATATACATTTATAATGTGTCTATTGTAGCACTACTCATAGTAGCTAAAAGCAAAACAGGATCCAAGTGTCCATCAGCACATTGGTAAGTGAGGCATAAGTGCCTGTCTGGCAAGTGCGAGTTCCTGAGTTCAATCCCCGGTACACATTGGTAAATGGTAGCCACGCTTGCTGGCACATGCCTATAATGCAAGAAATTGGGAAGCTGAGGCAAGAGGATTGCTGTGAATTGGAGGACAACCTGGTTACCAAGTGAGTTCAAGGCCAGCCTGAACTGCATAGAGAAAAACTGTTGGAAAAAGATTAAAAAAAAAAAAAGAAGCTCAGGTGTGTGGATAAACACAATGCTCATGTATTATAGAATATTATTCAGCCTGAGAAAAGGAAATTTTGACTCATACTACATGGATGAACCTTGAAAATATTCTAAGACAGAAAAGCCAGACATAGGCCTGAAATGCTTGGGCTTTGATTTAAATAAGGTCTTACTAAAAATAAAACATAGGCGTAAGGCATGGTGGTATACATATGTAATCCCAGCACCCTGGGAGGCCGAGGCAGGAGGATCACAAGTTTATACTCAGCCTGGGCAACTTAAAAGACCTTGGCTCCAAACAAAAGTGTAAATGAGAAAGAAGAGATAAAGTCAGGGAAGTAGCTCCGTGCGAAGGATGTGAGTTCAGTCCCTGGTACTGCTGGGGTGGCAGCACCCCATACAGCATAATTCCTGAATGAATCTGTGGCCAGCTGAACTAAATAGTGAGGTCCTGTCTCACTAAAACAAAAAAATAAATACTGTGAAAAGATAGATGTAGAACTTTAAAAGTGGGTGCCGGGGCCTTTCTGGTTGCAGTACCAGGCAGCCTGCAGGCTGGACTGAGGCTATAGCAGTGCCGAGAGGCCAGGCACGCTGGGGCTGACACGGGGCCATGACAACTGCTAAAAACCAAGAGGCAGACGTAAATCAGTTTAGTTTTTTCTTTGGCTTTTTCTCTCAATGTGTGAACTTAAGATAATTGTTAGACATAGTCTATTTTTAAATGTTTTTGCATAAAATAAAAGCAAGGAGATTAAAAAAAAAAAAAAGCCAGACATACAAGGAGACCTATACTGTCTGACTGCTTTCACGTGTTCCCAGAATGGGTACATGTTTAGTGACCCAGGGGGTGAAGGAGAATGTTGTTTAGTGGGTACAGACCTTAGTGTGTGTGACAGCTAAGCTGGATTGTACCAGCTGGGTTGGTTTGGGAGCCACATGGGGCTTGGTGGGGCACACTTCGATGTGTGCCTCGGTGCATCACAGAGGGGGGCCCTGGGGTGCTCTGTCTGGCCCCTGCCCCTTCCGCTCTGGCACTGGTCCTCTGCTCTGCTTCTCGGATGTCCTTAGCCAAGCATCTCTGCTCTGCCTGGCCGTCCCAACAAAACATCTCTGCCTGGGAGCCAGCCAAGCCTGGACTGAATTCTCTTAAAGCATGAGTCCAATTAAACCTCGCCTCCTCTCATTGTAGGAGCTGGTTTGTGTCCCGCAGCCAGAAACCTAATACGGCACAGGGTGATGCCAAAGTTCTGCACATGATGGTGATTGTTGCCCAACGTTGTGAAGTCCTTAATGACACTGAACTGTACACTCACAAGTTATTTATCTATAATCCCAGCACACTGGGAGGCTGAGGCAGGAGGATTGCAAGTAGGAAACCTAACCTGGGCAACTCAGCAAGACCCTATCTTAAAATTTAAAAATAAAAATTGAAAAGGACAGATGGAGATGTAGCTCAATGCAAAGGCCCCGGGGTCAATCCCCAAAGGCGGAGAAAATAAAAGAGTTAAAATGCTCAGTCTTAGGCATGGTCTACTACACCTTTAACCAGGTTATTAAGAAATATAAACACTAAGTCAGAGAAGAAGGGGGGTGTGACAGCTACGAGGGGCTAGCCACTAATTATTGGGTGTATCTGATGACTCAAAGGGCAGCAGTGACCTTATGCCCCTGAGGATTTTTGTGTTGATGAAGGTGGTGGGGAGAGATGGCAGGTTAAGGAGTTTGTCCTTTCTCTACAGTGAAACCCTAATTTTGTTATCACTGGGTTCTCAAGCAACCCCGGGCATCCTCGGTTGATGCAACCTTGTCCTGGAGCATTCCAGCAACAAATGCCAGGAGACACAGGGAATTACATTTCTGAATAGCTGGCCCAAATGGCAAAATACCAGGCCCTGGACAAGCCCTAATACAATTTAATTATGAAATTACCTTTCCCCAACAGTTACATAGAATGATCCTTTTTGCTTTTGTAGTTGCAAAAACAGTGCAGGCTCTGATGCTCATCCTAGCAACAAACCCATTCTCAGGAGTCCCCGCGGGCCTTGTCGCATCACCAGCACTGCAGCTCCTGTGCTGTGCTCCTCAGTTGTCCCCAGGCTGGCTGTTTCATATCCCGTGCGGATCTCAGTGCTTGCAGCATCAGCCTCAAGCTCCACACAAGGCCGGGATGCTCCTTTCTCCAGGATCACACATTCTGTGGGGGTGTGGGGGTGTGGAGAGGGAGCCGCAACAGGGTTCCACTGTCTATTAGCACAAGCATACCTTGACCCCAAGTTATTTATTCATTATTGTTTTTTATGTACTTAGTGCAGGGTCTCCCTACACAGATAGGACTCATAGCGATCCTGTTTTCAGCCTCCCAAGTGCAACCACACCCAGTCTCAATCATTTTCTCAGTGTGCCCCGGAGACAGGGCCAGCCCTGCACTCCAGGTATTGAACCCAGCCCCTGAGTCTGCCTGCTTTAATCTGCTGAGCTATCTCGCTGGCCCTTTGTCTCCATGTTATTAACTGCACTGGGCCACCCACTTTCCTGCTAGGGTGTCCTTCTATAGGACTTGAGCCCTACGTGTGCTCTTTAGGTTTGTCCTCTTGCCAATGAAGTTCTGATGGAGGGTATTTATATTCTGCCACCCAGCTCTTAAAAAACTTAAGGTAAAGATATCAAGATTTAATTGTACATAAGGGGGAGCTAGTCTTATTTCCCCCTTTTTGTTTTGTAATTGAGTTTCTAGCCAGTTTTGCCCTGACCTTTTTAGAATCTAGCCCTATCTTAATGCATGCAATATTTCAAAATAACTTAGCTATCAATGTTTTCCCCTCTGTAGAGCTGTCCCTAATGGCAGATAGGGGAGAAAGAGCATAGATTTCATCTGAACTTCTTCAAGCTATAAATGGTGAAAGCTGCCAGCAGGAGCCTTCTCTGGAAAGCTAAACTAAGAGGCCTCAGATACAAGTCACATCGTCGTTTATCAGTTGCGAACACTTATATATTCTAGTATAATTTATTCTTAACAGCCCATGACAGTGGTCAGTTACTGGTATAGCTGGAAATTGCCAGAAGGAGTTAGTGACTGGAGCTTATTATTATGGCATTGTTTTATTTTTATTTTTATTTTTTTATTTTTTATTTTTTATTTTTTTTGGCATTGTTTTAAATGTCTTTTGGTTCTACTTTTCTGCTGGATGTTTAAGACCAAATTAAAGTGTCAATTAAAATCAACCTGTATTAATTAAAATTAACCTTCTGCTATCTATACAGGCTGATTAATAGACACTAGTTATAATTTATAAAGAAAATTTGAGATTAAAAGCCAGACATAATCTTTTAGTATGACAGCCATGATGATATTAATTTTTGTCATGCACTTAAATCTCCATTTTTGGTATAGAATAGTCTTTTTAGTCAATCAACTCTATCTAGCACATAAGAAACTCTTAATATGTTGAAATTTTTCTAAAAATTTTTTAATGTATTAATACAGGGTCTACAGGGTCTCACTACCGTAGATCAGGCTTGTAGTGATTCTCCTGTCTTGAGCCTCCCAAGCACTGGGATTACAGGCACTCGCCACCACTCACACTCAGTCTCAGGTGCCATCTCAGTATGCCCCCGGGGTGAGCTCAGCTTGGCACGCAGGGGCTCGAACGCCAGCCGCTGTGCTCTGCCTAAGCAGGCGCTTTAGTCTGCCGAATTATCTGGCCAGCCTTGTGTTGTCCTTTAATGGATTCTCAATGAAGAAACTTTGACATTATTTAGATTGTTTAACGGCTGAGTATATCTAACTGCAGTACCATGTATATAGCATTTGCTTGGTGACCTCAGGTTGGCTTAACCTGAACCTGTTATCACAGCAGCTGGAGCACAAGAGAAAGGCAGATGTCTGAATCAGGAAAAAAAAATGTCTATTACAGTAAACGATCCCAGTTTTACCTTTTGGAAGACCTGCACATCTAAAGGCACGAACACACTTACTACACCATGAGATTATCAATAATGGATCGTCAGCCATATGAAAATCTTTGGTTTTTAATTTAGTTTTGTACCAACAGCATCTTTAATGGGAAACTCTCATTTTATTTCTAGAAAACCTAACATTTTGAAGATGATTAATATAAATATATGTATTTGTATTTAGTACAGGGTCTACAGGGTCTCACAAAAGAGATCAGACTTGTAGTGATTCTCTTGTTTTCAGCTTCCCAAGAGATGGGATTACACACACACACACACACACACACACACACAATCTCGCAGGACATAACCAGCACAGAGAATCCTCCTCCTAAGGGCCTCTGAAACCTCTAGGAATGAAGCATGATTGAGCTCTGGGGCCTCACCAGGCACCAGGTACAACTCCGTCGCTGCTGCCACTACTATCTCTCTGTAGCACCAGGAAAAAAGAAGGACGATGAGCCAGGCGCAGGGGCTCACGTACCTGATCCCATCACTGAGGCTGAGACAGGATTACAGATTTGAGCCAAGCCTGGGCAATTTAGTATAGACCCAGTCTCAAAATATAAAATAAAAACTGGGCTGGGGGATGTAGCTCAGAGCAGAGGTTTTCGGTTCAATCCCCAGTGTGGCGTCTTTAAAATAAAACAAGAAGAAAGTGTGATAAGAAACTGAAATGGACTATGAAGTTATTTACTGCAGCGAAGGAAAAAACCTGGAGATTGTATCTAGGTCTAAACTTACCCTATAGATGAGACAATACAGGGGTAGATTGTCCACGAGGGGGCGGTAGAGTCCCATAGCAAAGGGCCCATCTCTGACAGAACTGTTGCCCCTCCCTTCTCTATCAGCAGGGACCTCAGGCTAATGACAGCTTTTCTGGACTTTTGGTTCCTCAGCTGAAAAGTGGAAAAAAGTAATAATAACCGTATGGGCAACACAGCTTTATCGTGGTTACTCTATGCCTAGTATATTTGCGAATATTCCACATTAGCCATTATCCTCTGAAATGACGTTTTTCATAGTACTATAGATATCTAGGTTAGATAGGAAATATTATAGGTCCTCAAGAGAATCAGTGCAAAGATGAAAACTCATTACAACTGTGGCCAGAGACACATCCATTGAGGCCAAGCCCCAAGAGAAAGTTAAAATGACCAGGCCTACATGCCCCCCCTAAGGTAAGTGGTAACATCTGGCCCAAGAAAGTCTAGGTAGATAGCAGTCTCCTCAGCGGGTGTGAAGATAAACCGCCCCAATCTCTTCCTGAAAAGTTCTTCTGTGAAAAGTCACACTTGCTATGTGACTTGTCTCTTTGGCATATCAGGCATCTATCAGGTAGGGAGTTGTAACTTTTTCTCTATATGGTTTGGAGGTCCCCTATCATCCCTTATTGTAATGGTTGGTATATTGTGTCAACCTGAGAAGTTTGCAAGATTAACCAGGTAACTCAGCAGTTCTACCTCCTGGGGTATGAAGAACATGCTCTTAGGCTCTAGGATGCTATTCACTATGTCAACTTGAGAAGTTCTGTAGTTGAATTAAGTGACTCAGCAGAGGACCAGGGTCCTTACTTTGTGAATATCCTGAGCTTGTGGAAGAGTAGAGCAGAGAGATGGTGTGAATGTAAAGACCACCCTCCAGAGTGGGCAGACTGCATACAACAAAAGGAAAATGAACCAGACTGATTGTTATTCTTCGAAGGAGCTCCAGTCTTTGCCTTCAGCTTGGACATCATCTCCTAGCTTCTGACGCAGGCTATTCAGCTTCCATCCGGGACTCTCCAGCCTTCTGTCTCAGACCCGTTGACCTCCTGATGTGGGCTTGCACAGAACATTTCAGCGAGCTCCAGACCTCAGCCTGGACCCTTCAGCCTCCAGCGTGCAGACGCCCTCTGCACACTTCCTCATCCAACTCTGGCTGACCATTGTCGGCTGATCTCGTAATTTCTTATAAATCTGTACATCTTGTGCTAGATCTGTTTCTGTAGCAAACCCTAACTGATGCACTTGTCAGTGGGACTAATGGAGGGGCTGCCCTTGCGCATTTGCATGGGGCTGGGTGCACAGAAGTGCTGATAGGGACACCGCACATAGGTGCTTGCTGAGCGAAGCCCAGAAAATGCTGCTCGCCCAGGTGTGTTAGGGAATGAGTCACTTTGGGAAAATGGAGACCTGTGACGTGATACCTCAGGCTGGGGGCCACCCACCCATATCCTCTAGATTTCACTCTTGTCTAGTTCATTTTCAAAAACATTTAATTGTGGCCAGAGAGGCATCACCTAAAGCTTCCATCTTACCTATTTTTCAGTGGCACTGACTGCATTCACATTGTTGTATGGCCATCCCAGCCGTCTAGCCACAGGACATTTTCATCTTGCAATACTGGAACTCTTGATTCATAAAGCAACAAATCCCCACTTTTTCCTCCATTCATTCTCTAGAAACCACCTCTCTACCTTCTATCTCTAAGACTTTGCCTATTCTAGAAACTTCATATAAGGAAGATCACACAATATTTGTCCTTTGGTGCCTGGCTTATCTTACTGAGTATATGATTTTTTTTTTTTTTTTTTTTTTTTTTTTTTGTCTTTTTGAGACAGGGTCTCACTATGCAGCTCTGGCTGGCCTTAAACTCACTTTGTAGCTCAGGCTGGTCTCGAACTCACAACAATCCTCCTGACTCAACCTCCCGAGTACTGGGATTACAGGCATGTGCCACCACGCCCGGCTGAGTATATGATCTTTTAAGATTCATCCCTGGAGCAGCCTGAGTCTGAATTTCCTTCCTTTTAAGGCTGAGTACTATTGCATGGTATGTCCATACCATGCTGTTCACTTATTCACTAATGGGTGCTTGTGACTTGTCTTCAACTCCTTGTGAACCAGATGGCCCATCAAGAGTGGTCCAGAGAAAGCTGGGTGTGGCAGTACACACCTGTAAGCATGAAGGAGGCTGAGGCAGAAGGATCCCAGCAAGTTCAAGGTCAGCCTGGGCTACATAATGAGACCCCACCTCAAAAAAAAAAATTATCTAATGGAGATTAAGCAAACAAGGGAACCAGAGATTGACCCTTGCAGGAAGAAGAAACCTCCAATGTGGCAAGGGCCTAAGGGCCTATGGTTTGCAGGTGGCAGAGGAAAGGAGTCATTGAGTGCCACCCTCACAGTGAGAAATAGTGAGCTTCCCATGACAATTTTTAAGTTTTTGCCTCTCAGCTCCAAACCCCGCCTTCTCTGCTCGCCTTTGTGATGTCGCCTCTGCAAACTCCACACTGGGCTCTATCAGCAGTGCTAGGGAAGAAGGAGGCACCTGCGACCTCGCTACTTGTGGCCTCTATGAGCAAGAAACACGCCTGCCATGCTCAGCGGCAGGCACAGTCCTTGCCTGTAGCAGCAGCTGGTTCCTAACCCGTGCAGAGTTGAGCTCATAGCTCCACACCCATCTCTACCTGGCTAGCAGCACAATCAGAGGTGTGGAGTCCTTTACATTTCAAGCCCTTAACATTTAAATGAAAGCCCTTTCTATTTCAGTCTAAGTATTTCCCTTTGTTCACCCAACCCAGACTAGGAAATATTAACTGCCTTCTCTGTGATATCTTCAAATTGTTTTTTTTTTTTTTTTTTACACTTTCTTATCGGGTTGCCTTTGTTCATGGACAACAATTCCCTGTGGAGTCAGGCACAACTTGTAGACGTTTAGTTCAGTTACAGGACACACATATGGCAGTGGTCCCATAAGATTATAATGGCACTGTGAACTCCTGACAACTAATGACATCACAGCTACTGTATTGTCACAGCGCGACACACGGCCACATTGCAGCAATGCTAGTGTAAACAAGACTACTGTGCTGCCACATGAAAGCATAGCAAATATAATGTGCAGTACATGACACTTGCTAATAAATAACTAAGCTACTGACTTTTGTAATTACCATATTACAATTTTTCTGATTATCTTAATTTTTGGTTTTTTTTTTTTTTTTTTTTTTTTTTGAGACAGGGTCTCACCATGCAGCTCAGACTGCAATCCTTGGGAATCTTCCTACCTCAGGCTTCTGAATGCTTGGATGACAGGTATGCATCACCATGCCTGATTTTCTCATTATTTTAAAGGGCACTCTTTTTATTTATTAAAAAAATAGCTGTTGTAAAGCAGAACTCATGTGATAAAAGCAGCAGCCTCATATGTGTCTCATTTACTGCCTGCTTGGGATTGCATCAAAAGGGCATATGAGCATCTGCCCGTGCCATCTAAATTTATGCAAAGGCACTTTGTGACGTCCTCACAATAAGATTGCTTGATGACACAGTTGGCCCCATCATTACACATAATTACATGACAGTAGTTTTTTCTTTTCACATTATTATTGTACTTTAGACTCCTGATACATTCTTGCTATGATCTGAATGTTTCCCTGAATTCATGTGTGCACTCCCCAGTGCAAGTGTTGGGAGGTAGGACCTTTGGGGAGGTGTGAGAGTTAATCCTGCTATCTGAAGGGCTTGCGCTAGTGGATTTCTTCCTTCAATTCTTCTGCTATGGGATTGAAGCAGGAGATTAGGGTGTGGCAAACTGGCTGGGCAAGTGGGTGTGACCTGTCCATCACAGAGATCCAGGTACACATGCCCACGTCCTTCATCTGGAATCAATCAGAAAATGCTGTTTTCAGCTCTCATGAGAACTTAAGCAGGTTCTTTTGTTTTGTTTTGTCTTTTTGAGACAGGGTCTCACTATGCAGTTCAGGCTGGCCTTAAGCTCACTTTATAGCTCAGGCTGGTCTCAAACTCACAACAACACTCCTGCCTCAGCCTCCTGAGTGCTGGAATTACAGGCATGCACCACAAGGCCCAGCCTCAAGCAGGTTCTTGAGATGGCCTAGATTTGATGTCAGCCCTAGAAATGGAAATATGAAGGATGGCCCCACTCATTTATGGCATTCCCAGGCAGTGTTTAGGAGTAGCTCAACTCTTTATATGGAACTTCAATTTTTCTCTCCTCATGGTTCCTGGCTTTAACTGTGGATGTGTTTCTATGGTTGACTTTCAACTGGAGGAAAAAAACCCAACCAACCAGGTCTCTCCTTTGTATAATTATCATGAGTGGGAAGATGAAAGAGCCCAGAGGGCACCTTGGTTGTGTCAGTAGTGATCCTTGCCACACAATGAATGTGTGTTGATTGTTGAGGCGCACGGCTTCTCTCATCAGTGCCTGTGACACTGAGTGTGCTAAGCCCATTTGGACCTCAAGCCAGTGAGAGACACTGCAGGCATAACAGGCAGTAGATGGCAGAGAGAGGACAAGGAGGCTGGGTGAATCTTTTGTACACCATTTTCCATGGGAACACCCTGGAGAGCATGGCTGGCTCCCCCAGAGAATCCAGATACTAGGGAGTTCTGTTCTCAAAATCTTTCATCAAGTGGCAAAATAAGTCTGTTCCAGATCTAGATTTCTAATTACTACTTTAAGAACAAACCATCTCATGAGTGTTTCAGCAGAAATAGAATTGATTTTCAGAACTCTTTCGGCTTCCTTGCCAACTTCTGAAGTATGATTAGTAAAATGATGATGGTACTAATAGCAAGCACTTACTGTGAGAAGGACCTAATTTGAGTGGGTTTACAATGTTTTTGTTATTGTATTTATTGCTCAGAAAATACCTAGAAAGGTGTTATTATTATTACCATTATTTATTGTTTATGGATGAGAAAACTGACTCACAGAGAGGCTGAGTAGCCCAAACCAAGGCCTAGCTAGTGAGGTAGACCCATTGTACACACTGCCCTACTGGCTCTCCTAGGGGCACTCTGATAGGGTTGTATTTTTGTTGTTTGTTTGGTTTTTTTTTTTGTCAGAAAAGCTCTCACCACGTAGCTCATGCTGCCCTGTAACTTGCTGCAATCCTCCTACCTCAACCTCCTGAGTGCCAGGATAACAGGCATGCACCATTATGCCCAGCTTAAAAATTTTTAAATGCTTATTAGTACACACTTGTTACACATAATGATTACATTCAGCAAGAAGAGATGGTACCTGTTGGCAATACACCTTGATCCTTTTTATTTCACCTTTCCTCCCCCCTGACAGTGTATTGAGGGGCACAAACAAGGCAGATGCCAAGGTTACTGGTTATATCCTATGCTCGTAATGTACGTTTGTGTCCACCTTTTAAAGTGATAAGTAACATGTAGCACATGGCACCAGGATAAAAATCAGCTTTTTAAAACCTAGAATCGTTGATAAAGACCCAGACAGTTTCAGATTTAATGTGATGGGCTGTTAGCTAAAATGTATATAAACTACTAGCACAAAAATTCTATGGATTTGCTTGGAATATTTTTAAAATAATATTTTATTTTAAAAATTCAGGTAGATTGTTTTTCTACCAATCCAAACTTTGGATTTTGTAGCAAGTTTCTTTTTCTTTTCTTTAGGAAATCTGAAGTCTGAGATAAGCCCTGGCCAGTTACCATCATAAATATATCCTAGCCAATGACATTTTATGCTTCTAGTTCATGGGTGGAGTCTCACACATCATTGAAACTCACTGAGGTAAGAAAAATAAGGGAAACTGGAGAGGTTTCCAAACAACACTGAACATAATCAAGAGATTGGAAAGTTAGAAGAAATATTTAGTCTGGAGAAGACAAAGCTGAGAGGTGTATGGAAAAACTCACTGTTATGGATGAATAAATTACTCTAAAGGATGTTGAGTGGATGCTTTAGCCATCTCGTGCCTGGTGGGGCAGGTTTGCTCAAGGTTACTGCACAGAGCCACTGCAAGGGAACAAGGAGCTGGGCTCCAGGGGCAAGGGGATTACCAATGTAATTGGAAGGTCAGAGTACAAAGGCAGTGACTTACAAAGGGCTACTCTGCCAGGTAGACACAGGGGCGTGAGGACCAGGTAAGAAGAACGTTATGGCCCTAAGTGTGTCCTTCCTGACTTCATACAAAGTGTACCTGAGTCCCACACTATCCACTTGGCACATCCCGCAGGCAAAACTTTCTTATCCTGCACATAAGAGCTGGGGTGTAGTCCAGTGACACAGTACTTGCCTTACGTGTATGTTAGCTTTCCCACTGCTGGGACACCATACCAACATGCACAACTTAAAGAAGAAATGGTATAATGAGCTCACAGTTTCAGCAGTCTCAGTCCATGGTCAGCTGGCTCTGAGGCAGGAACATCTTGGTGGAAGGGCCTAGTGGAACAGAGCTGCTTAGGACATGGTGGCCAGGAAGCACAGAAAGGAAGAGCCACAGGAAGTGGCATGTCCCAGGGCACAGACGTAATGCCCAAGGCCATGCCTCCATGACCTACCCAGACACACCCAGAGATATGCTCAATCAATCCCCTGGGCAGCTTCCAAGCCAATCAAGTTGACATAGCAAGCGTAACTGTCACACCTAACATGTGCTGGGTTCCATTGCTAATGTTCCCCTAAATTTCCTCCCCCAAGCCCACACAACAAAATACTTGTGGATAAAGAGAGATTACTGTCCCCAGGTTCAGAAACAAGGTTATTCTTTAAGATCTTTTCTGGTATTGGTGGGGTACTTATTGTTGAATCATTCTCTAATAAACACATACTCTGATCCTAGCAGGACTAAGGAACATTTGGCAAATCGGAGCAGTCCTCTCAGTCAGATAGAGTCAATCCTCTGTCAAGTTCACTTAGATAGATTGGGATTTCTTTGAAGGATTTAGCTCATGCAATTGTGGGGCCTGGCAAGTACAAAATCTGAAAGTCTGAGGACATAGAGGAGAAACAAACTGTTTCTCCTCCCCACAACACAGCTCATTTGTGTGGTCCTAAAAATGTGTGGAGGTTTCTCCTCACCAGTAATTGTGAGACCAGTTCAGCTGCAGACTAGCTAGACACCCTCAAATTCAGTGCAGTTCAGACACTATTCTGCCAGTCTCCAGGTCTGCTGTGTGCAACCTCTGATGGGGTAGCTACCAGCCGGGTTCCTGTGACCCTCACCTTGGGTTTGGTGAATGTGCTAGAACAGCTCCTAGAAGTCAGGGAACACTATAATCATATTTCCTTTTTTTTTTTTTTTTCAAACACAAGAAGGAGCCAAGTAAAGTATAGAAGATCCCCACTGCAGGAGCTCTTGTCTCCCTGGAGTTGGGGTCACTGCCCCTTAGCAGGTAGACAAACTCTTGCCCACATTCCCATAAATTTCATCAGTCCAGAAACTCAGGAAACCTTGTTTCTTTGGACTTTTTTGGAGTTGCCATTGCATGACCAAGACTGAAGCATGGACAATGTGGAAATGAGATTAAAGGGAAAAGAGGGAAAAGGCGTTGTCTCAGGCTACAGACTGAGACGGTCGGCCAGTCTGTCCAGATTCCTCGTCCCTTCCTGCTGGTAGGTGCCCTTGAAGTGAAGGTTTTACCGTGGACCACGAACCGCCAGAGAAATTCTTATGTGAGCTCCAAGGCCAACACAGATGGGGGATGAACTATATTTTTGGGTTCTATCACCAGCCTCAAGTAGAAGAAGTTCTAACTTCCATAGCCTGCCTTAGGGAGAAAAAGAGCAGGTAAAGGGGCAGGCTTGGAAGTTCAGAGAGACATTTGGCTTCCTGAGGACTGATTTTTTTTTTTTTTTTTTTTTTTTTTTTTTTTTTTTTTTGGTATTTTATGGTTCAGGATCTCACTACTAGATCAGACTCATAGTAATCCTGTTTACAGCCTCCCAAGTGCTAGCTAGGATAATAGGTGCACTGCACCACATCCAGTCTCAGCATGCCCTGGGGGGTGGGGCCTGCACAGCAGGCCTGGCTATGGAACTCTGCGCCTGTTTGCAGGCACTTTAATCCACTGAGCTATTTGGCTGGCCCTCTGAGGACTGATTTCTGAGACCTGAGGCTCCTCAACATTATAGCAGAGACTGTTATCTTGGACTGTTATCTTTACTGTTTGAAGCTGCTTCAGGACTCAGTGACATAATGCCAAATACCGAAGTCTTGTGCTAATCATTTAGGAAATAATGGGAGAGTTACAAGCCAGGAACTGTGGACAAAACCCCCAAAATATAAAAAAAGTCACAGCAGGGTTTGTCAGTGGGAGGCCCAGGAAAGCTCATGAGGCAGTTGGTGTCCAAAGGCAATAAAGAAGCAAAATTCCTTCTTCCTTGAGTGTTTTCAGTCTCTTTCTCTGAAGGCCCTCAACTGATTGGGCAATAGCCACTGGCATTAAAGAAGGTGATCTGATGTACTCAAAGTCTGCTGATGTAATTGCCAGTGAAGTCATTGTCTAAAAATAACTTTACAGAAAAATCTAAGTTTGTTTGACCAAACATCTGAGGACTGTGGCCGAGTTGACACATAAAATTCACACAGAAGTTAGGACCAGTGGAGTACTGTGTAAATTTTAGAGTAAGATGTCAGGAAGCATAGAAAATACTGCTCCTTTACTGGGGCACCAGTTAGATACTGGGTCTCTGGAAAAACTGAATCCCAGTCATGAGAACTTGGGGAAGCCAAAGTACGGCTTCATGCAGTCTGTCTCCAGTCATTCAAAAATATATACTGAGGTGCCACAGTGTACCAGCCAATCAGTGGGCTAAGTCTTGAGAACAAAAAATGAAAGGTGTCCTCTGCTTGCAGTTGAGTAGAGGAGATGAATGATCACGTGATGACACTGTGTAGTTTGTTTTACTTTAATTGAGAAATACACAAGAAGCGTGTGAGGACAAAAGCGTGGAAATCAGTGGGCACCACAGGATTAGCCCCAGGGCCTGGACTGCAGGCTCACCTGGCAGAGGGGCCGTCAGCTTGGAGAAGCTGGGGAGGCACGGCAGTGTCAGATGAGGTGGGCTTGGACAAGCAGCTCCGAAGTACATCTCTCTGTTTTGAAGGATTAGTGATGAAGTTTCATAAAACCTTACATCTTGCTCTGAAATCCCACCATGTAAGGGCATCTATTCCATCTCTCGAATTTAAAAAGGCCTCAGAGACCACGTGATTTTCAATGTCATGGGAAACAGACAAACTGGAGAGGGAAAAAGCTCCAGAGAAATGGTGTGGGAGGTGTCTGGAAGACTGGGGGAGCCCCAAGCCCCCTTAGAGTATCCAAAACCATCACTTCAACCATGTATGTAGCTTAGCTTTCTTGTTGTCTTGCTGCAAAAACACAAACAGCATCAATGAGGTGGTACAGGAGGGGCCGAGAGTTCCCTGTTCTATCCCAGGTCTTCAAACATCTGCCTATCCTTTCTGACTATGACTCTTAGTTCCAGGTTTGCTTCACCCCTAGAGTCTCTCTTGCTCACTCATGCAGCAGGCTGCAGGTGGTAGGCAGCTGCTGCTGCTTGGCAAGAGCCTGGGTGACAGGTGGGACTGCATGGGTGAGCATCCAGCTGCCTGGCCCTTCGGGCTTTCTCCGAGGCACTAGTTCCCAGGATCTCCCTGTGGGATGGAGCCCCATCAGCCTGCAGCGCTAGCTTGGTAGTTCTTTGAGTTCCATTAATCCCTTCTCTGCTCAGTTCTCCATAGGATCACTCCACAGATGGCTTGTGCCTGAAACATCATGTCGGGGAGACAGATGGCAATAATACCAAAATTTTAATTTTACTGATGACATTTAATGGGGTTCTAATTCTGTTCAAAGGAGCGCCAAGTATTCTGCTACATCTGTCACTTTCCCAGTAACTGTGGCACTGTGCTTTATTCCACTGCCCTGAAGCCCTTTGGATTGAAAGGTGGAGCTAACACTACTACAACAAATACTGTTGTTCCCACTTGAAAAGACCAATGGGTCTTAGCTACTTAATAAATATGTATTTATTAAATAGTAATTCTTTTGTACCCACTTTTAAAAGCTAAATTATAAATTTCCTGCAAACATTGACTAATATGTGCAAGTGGATTAACCATCTAGTCTAGTATTATAAATCCGTATCAATTTTTCAATTAAACATTATGCATTTTGAAGGTAGCATTCAACTGAGTAACACGGTTCCAGATCAGTATCCTTACAACTAGTCTTATTTACTAAAGATAATAGAACTGAAAATTCTGGACAAGAAAATTTGTCCTAAAATGATTAAGTCTGTTGAAAATTTATAGTCATTCCTTTTATCAATACCAATTGCACTTGAAATTTTATAGTTTCATTTAGCATTTCTGATATGTAAAATACTAATCAAAGCACTTTATAATGTTTTATATGTGTTACATAAACTGCATATAACTTCTCATGTATTAAAACAAAAGCTGAATGCCAAAGAATAAATATTTTAATCTTTTTTGCAGTAAAAACATAAACCAGCAGCATAGTAGTTTATTATAAAGTACTATGAGGCATGCTTTCCTTGCCCTTTTTATTTCATAATTTATTTTAAAGACAGTACAATAATATTTGATAAGATATTAAAAATCATACATATTTAGAAGAACAAGATGAGAGGTATTCAACTGTGGTTTTTGTATTGCACATTGCTGTCTTCAGTGCAGTTGCTCAAATTATAAATATCGGCATACAATTAGTCAAAGTGAACATTTTAAACATCAATTGCTAATTTCAAAAAAGCTGATGGAAATTCATCTTACAATCTATCCTGTATACATATTTGCATGATTTTTTTCCTCTTTATTTTTGATCTTGACTCATTTCCCTCATCTTCACTGTTTATTCCTTATGTTCAGTCAGTTTCTTTCCATTTTACTATATGCATTATACCTTTCAGATTTTATTTATTCTTTCAGATTCTTATATTAGGGAGACTAAGATATTTACACTTATGGGTCTGATATATTTCACCTATGAGTATAGCTTCTCGCTGCATCCATTTACCTAAAAAGCCCTCGTTTGTCTTTCTTTATAGCTGAGTAATACTCCATTGTGTAAAAATACCACATCTTCTTTATCCATTCCTCACATGATGGACATCTGGGTTGTTTCCAAGATTTAGCTGTGACAAATTGTGCTGCTTCAAACCTGGGTGCACATATATCACTGTGGTGTGACATTTTCAGTTCTTTTGGAAAGAACTGAATAAGGCGAATGGGACTTCCAATCCTAGTATTTTGAGGAGTCTCCACACTGATCTCCATAATGGTTGTTCCAGTCTTCATTCCCACCAACAGTGGAGAAGGGTTCCCACCAACAGTGGAGAAGGGCTCCTTTTTTCCCACAGCCTCTCCAGAATTTTTTATCAGTTGATTTCTGTTACAACAGCCACTCTTTCTCAGGTGAGAAGATATCTCAATGTTGTTTTAATTTGCATTCTCAAATGACCAGCACTGTGGAACATTTTGTATTTCTCCCTCTGAGAGGTGTGTAAGAGTATTTTAAAACAATTTTATTTGGTCCTATTTCTATATAGGACAAGACAGACAAACTGCTTTTCATGGTCATTACAAAGTTACAACATGATGTTTTATTCAAGGAATTGATAGAGTGGAGGATCAACAACTGGTTGATCAACAACAGCTGGGTGCTTGTTACACCCAGCGGAACTGAATCACTGTGGTGCTGGGTGTGGAAGGCCCACCTGAGGGTTGCTGTCAGCAGCATAAAAGGAGAAGTGGGGAGGACGAGGTGGTGCTGTTGGTTCTCCTGGAGGAGCTCTTCACCCTGGCCTTGCTGATGCAAACTCGGCTATTCTCATCGTTGCGGAAGTTCAGTCACTGAGAATGACTGCAGTTCACTTAGGGGGAGCTCTGGTCCTTATTTAGAACATTGCCTCCTGGCTCCAGCGCAGATCCCTCACCCTGCTGGCACGGATCCTTCATCTCACTGGCACAGACTTTCTAGCTTTTACCACTGGCCTTTTGCCTTCCCAGTGCAGATCCTCGGTACAGACTTGCATGGGACATTGTCAAGGACTCCCCAGATGGACTTCATAGGGGGCACTGTTAAGGTCTTTAGCTGGACTCATGCAGGACACTGCTATGGGATCCTGGTCCTCATTTTAATCCTTTGTGTCTACAGTGTGCAGATTTTCTGCACTCTTTTGTATTTGACTCTTCAGGGGACTATTATAAAGTAATCCTATAAATTATGCGTCTTGAATGGTTTCCCTTGCAGGCCATGACTACAACTGATAATAATCTTCCTAACATCACTGACAGCATTCATTGATTTGTGGGTTTTTCCCACAAGATCTTGGATGACTGAGGTAGCCAATGTTTTTAATTCAATGATTTGCTCACTGTCTCTTGCTACTTTTCAGATGTTACTGGCTGTTCGAAACCACGTCTTGATCTGTTGCATAATGACACCCAAAAGGAAAAAAAGTTTTCCTGTGGAATAATTTTTTTAAGTGCTTCAAATTTTGACAATCCTTAGTGTCCACTGCTGTATATTTGGGAAAAAAAAAAAACCTTTCTATTCAGTGTTCCACTCTCCAAAGCTCCACTGTCATGCAGAGACAATCGCCTTGCAACAAAAACTTCATGGCTGACTGTCTACCACTTTGGATTTAACACAGATCCTTTTATATATGTCAACATCCCCCAAATAATTATTTACATTTCTTATGTTATTAGTCTTACTAAGCCAGCATTTTTTCTCCAATATTATTTAGATTGCTACAACTTGTTATAATTTGTGCTACTATATAACAACAGAACTTTAAACCCATTGGATTAAAATTTTAAACAAATTCCAGGAACAATACTGATTTTTAGGGTTTCTTTAAATGTCTTTGTCAACTGTCTTTGTAAAGTGTTCCACAAATCATGAGGAGCTCACTTCTTAAGATAAACTATGAAAAATATCTTATTTTCTACATATGTTTGAACATTCAACTTGACAATGGTACTTTCCTAAGCAAAACATTACAGTGAAGAGCAGTACTTCATATTTTGGTAAATGTCTTTAATATCCAGCTTAGCAGAAATCCCCTGGTACTATCTGCTTCTGCTTTTAGTTTCTTGTGGTTATTTTTTTTTTTTTTTTGACAGAAAAATATAAAGAAAATCTCATCTCATACAGATTCGGAGTTGGAGAAGCAAGCATTTTGATGGTCTTTTAAGATGACAAGGACATCACTTTTTGGTATTACAATATAGTTTATATGTTAGTTTCTTAAACATTATTTGCAATGAGTGACCAGAAACCGTAATAATGAATTTTTGTACTTTGTATCCTAAACTTTACTGGTTTATCTTGCAGTTTAAATAGCTTTTTCATGATTTCATAACATTAGGCACTGATCAACTGGAAAATACTGGTTCACAGTTTTTCCAAGTGTAGGCTGGAAAACTCCACTATATACTCACTAACCGTGGAAAAGAAAAACGTGTTAGCATTACTTGGAAAGCGATTCTGGTCCTTTG
Organism: Ctenomys sociabilis; assembly: GCA_004027165.1. Lineage (NCBI taxonomy): Eukaryota > Metazoa > Chordata > Mammalia > Rodentia > Ctenomyidae > Ctenomys > Ctenomys sociabilis. The sequence goes on along the minus strand of PVKA01020240.1, from coordinate 21,987 downwards.
GAGCCTCTGTGAGTCCTGAGTCCTGGGTCACACTTAGAAAATCACTGTCTTCTGCTGCTGTAGGTGTGGAGACCAAAGGTGTCTTTAACACAACAAACTTGTAAACTATTTTTTTTTTTTTTTGCAAAATAACTTAATTGCATGAACCTAAAAAAGTCATCTATTACTGCAAGATAACATGAGACTAAAACACATATTGCGCTTAAAAGGAATAAAAATCACTCATACCGCTGCCTTCTACAAATAATCGGTGTTAACATTTTGACTCACTGGAATCTTTAAGGCAGGCTGTGTTTTACTGGTTTACAAACCTCACATTTAGCACGTTGGCTGGCTTTTATAAGTTCTCAAATATATTATAGCATTCTGTACAAAGTTTTGCAACTTGTCCTTTTCTTTTAGCCCTGTGATTTCCCCATATGTATTCTTTCAAAACTTCTGAAACGATTATTACATAAAATTTCCAGGCTCAAATTTATTTGCAAAAGCTATACGTTAGCAAAAACTAATTTCATTCAGTAAGACGTGGGCAAACAGGGCGCAGCTAGTAAACCCAATCCCGTGCAGCGGGAGCTCGGTCAGCTCCGGCATCCGAGCGCACTGATGGACGGAACTGGCCACCGGGTCGAAATTCCGAGCCGGAGCCCACGTCCCGCGACGCTTGCAGGCTATAGGACCTAGGCGGACGTACTGAGCATGCGCAGAGGCACAAGGGACCACCGACCAAGGAGAGGTTAGAGGTTGCGAGGGCGGGGTGGGCACTCTTGCGCGTTCGAACGACTACAGCCCCACTCCCACCACCCCTCACTATTTCTTTTTTTTTTTCCCAAACAGCACCCACTGCCTTAAGAACTTAAAGGGGCGGGTCCTCCTCTGAGGACGCACTTCCCTTCTACAGCAGGAAGGGCCGGCGCCGGCCCAACGGGCGTGCTCACTGAATGCGCATGCGCGGTGTGCCTGGCGACCCTAGAGCGGCTTCGCGGCGCCAGTTTCGCCGGCCCGCCGGGAGTGCGCCTGCGCGATCGCCTGGGCTCTCCACCTCCGCTTCCCCTCCCCCTGGCCCCTGAGGGGGCTTCGGGCCCAGCGGGATCATGTTCACCAGCACCGGCTCCAGTGGGCTTTGTGAGTACGGGCCCCCGCCATCCTGGCTGCTTCCTGCTTGCCACCCTGGGTACCTCTCGGATGAGGCTGGAGACAGCAGGGACCCTCGGGTTTGCTGGATGTTGGGGGCCGTGCCTTCCAACGCGGCGCTCCAACCTTTTGGTAGTTGCTGCCCATGGGGCCCGGGGCCCTGCCCCCACCTCAAGCTGGAGGGGCATTGGGCAAAGGGTCCCCCTGCCGGCCCTGCCGCAGCCTGGGCACCTCTGGTGCGACACTCAGCAGCCCCCGTGCTGCTGCAGATGGGCTGGGCAGGTGGGGTCGGGCTGGCGCCCTGCTGCTCTCACGCCCCGGCTCACATGCCCTTGGCGGCATGGGTTCCTGGCTGGAAAAAGAGGCAGTGCCAGAGGAGTCGTGCTGGAAGCCTGCCCCGTGCCCTGTCACAGTCCCCATTCATTGAGGCTACAGTGGGACCGAACCGACTCTTCCCCCATCCACTTTCACCTTCTATTTCAGGAGCTCTCAGTTTTACTTAGATGTATTCTTCTCCAGTCTCCCCCGAGAGTTTATACGAGCAGAGCAAACACTGATCGAAGTGCTTAAAAGTGGAGAGAAGTTAGGAAGTCATTTGGCAAGAGGGTGCATGTCTGACCGCTGATGTGCTACTTGTTACTGGAGTGTCATCGTGCTCGGCAGGCCGAGGGCGAGGAATATACAGCCTTGGGAACAACTTTTGCTCATGACCTATTTAATTGACTTTCCGTAAAGTGGACAGTGTTTTGACCGAACAGCCCTGACGTTAAGCAGTCCCTCCAGCAGTGAGCAGTTTAAATAGCTACAGATTTGCAGTTGCCTATCACTTAATACTTCCTATCTCTACATGTGCAGTTGATGTTGCCGCAGTACAAGAACACCTGACATTTATAAATAGTTTCCAAGTTTTATTGTGAATGTTAGGAATCTTTTCTGAGAGTTTGTCTTACTCTCAGAGGTATTGTCAGAACCACAGGCACAATTTTAAGTTCTTCGCTTTTCAACTCCTTAGGTTTTTAAGTGGCTTTAATAGTTATGATGATCTCTTTCATAATTTGACAGTGTGAAAGCCTTTAGGGAATCATTCATGCATTCACCCCAGAGACCTTACAACTACAAGCAAATCAGTCTTTTCCGAACTACCGTTTGGATGAGAACATCTTGACTATTGATGTTGATGAAGCTGACAGTTCAAGGAGGTGATGTGGTATTCCTAAGATCATGAGACAGCAGTGGATGTAACATTAACAGTAGGATTCTTCAGTTTTAGTTGTTCTTTATTCAGCATTTTGAGTTATCATTGCTGACCAAAATACATATGAAAACATAAGGCAAGAGGAATCTGCTGTTCGTTTCTGGACCATATGAACTGTGAAATTATGTGGGCAAGGAGTCTTTAAATTTTAAACAGGGTGACTCTTACCTGTGACAGCTAGGTGACTTTTAGGAGCCAAACCACTGCCTCGAGAGGGGCCTGGCCCAGAGGATCCTTCTCAGTTGTCTTGACCTTCCTCTAAAGTAAGTGTATCCAGTGTAAAAGTTGGAAGGATGGCCCTTCCTCTTATCACTGTGTTTTATGTGCTCATTAATAAATATTTTGAGGATAGACTGTGAATGAACTATGCTAAGTGCAGGTAGCATAATAATCTACAAGTCTTTGTTTTTTGAGACAGGGTCTCACTGTGTAGTCTAGGCTGGGCTTGAACTCTGCATATCCCAGGCTGATCTCAAACTCTTAATGACCCTCCTGCTTCACCCTCTTCACTACTGTAATTATCGGCCCATGCCAACAAGGCTGGCTGCAGTGATGAACAAGTCATTGCCCTAGAGTTCATGATGTTTGCTATGGAGTTTGGGTACAGTTTTCCCAGAATGGGTTATTTAGCAAATGTGAAAGTTAGCTATCATTGTGCTTTAAAAATTTTTGTTTGACAAAGCTACATACCTAGAGGGAAGCAATTTCTTTTTGATAAAAAGCTGTGTGATCCTCTGGTAAGTTAAAATTCTGCTCCTAAATTAGTCTTCTGAAGAAGGAGAATACATTTGGTTAACCCTGAACCCAGCAGTGGAGAGTAACAGTCTCCTTTGAGGAAGAAGTCCCTCCTTTTCCTCTACCTGCATCTCCCCCAGACTAGTGACTAATAGATAATGGCGTGTACCTGTTGAACTTGCTTGCTTGCTTTCTGTCTTTCATCGCGAGATGTCTGTTGAGTAAGAGGACACAGGGGCTGAACAGGGTAAGGGAGGCTAGTATCAGGTAGGTTTGCAGAGAATATAAGTGCTTCCACAGTGACCTGTTAGGAAATGTAGCTGAGGTTGGAGGGGCTGGACACTGCTTTAATGCAGTGCAGGCGAGAGGTCTGAGAAGGTGACATTCGAGTGGAGAACCAAGTAGTGTGGAGCAGCAGGGTGTTTTCAAGGTGCTAAAGAAAGTGTGTGTGTGTGTGTGTGTGTGTGTGTGTGTGTGTGTTTCATTTTTTGTGGAACAGGGCATTGAACTTAGACCCTTGTGCTTGCCAGGCAAGAGCTTATTCTACTGAGCTATCTCCCCAGCCCCAAAAGAAAGCCTGTGAGGCCAGAGCAGTAAATCAGGGTAAGGGCATTTGTGACCATTCATTTCAGTCTGTTCTGCTGTCTGTTCCCTCATGTGCTCTGACTAGGTAAAATCATATGGAAATAGTGTTGGTGACTTATCTTAGGCCTACTTGTAGATGAATGCTGTCACTCAACTCTGTGTTGAGTAATATATGCATTGTTTATTATATTGCATTTATTAATAAGCATACACATTACTTAGTCACTTCATAGTATAGAGAAGCCCTCAAAGGTGCATTCAGTGGGCCAGGGAGATGGCTCAGTGGAATAAACACTTCCCTGGTAAGCTCAAGGGCCTAAGTTCAATCCCTGGTTCTGCAAAAAAAAAAAAGAAAAGAAAAGAAAAAAAAAGCATTCAAATGACATTAATTGCATGGTTAATGTAGCTCAGGTGTAGTTTGCAAGGAACACAACATCCAGAGGGGGGAAAAAAATGAACAAGCATGCTCAGTGTGGTGGGTTCATTGCAGGAGGTAGTCCGATGGGCACAGTTGTTAAAAGAAGACTTCCCACCACAGGCGATACTTAAGCTGATTTTTGGGGGTTGAGTAAGAGCTTGTCCAGCATAGCAATAGGGAAAAGGCTTCTGTGAAGGTTTAAGAGCATGGCAGCGAGGCTAGAGGGAAAGTTAGGGACAGTCATTTATAGCTGGAGTGAGCAGTTTCCAAGTGTACTGTGAAACTGTCAGAGGGCAGTGGACGGCGACAAAACTCCGGGACAGGACCTGCAGACATTTAACATTTAAAGGGAGAGAAGCAGAGCTTGGGAAACAGCTGAGGAGCAGAAAGGGCCAGCTGAGGGCTGAGTGGAATGGAAAGCCAGGGCTGTGGGCTTGGGAGGTGCTCTGAAGTGAATCAGTCACGAAGTGCAGGCCAGTGAGTTGTACTTGGCCAGGGCTTCTGGTGCAGGGAGAGTTCCTTAAAGCTGAAAGAAACCTTAGTTCATCAGAACAGTGCTGGGCAAGGCCCAGCGGAGAGTGCGTGGTGACAGGGTGAAGTCCTGGGGATCAGGAGGAGGTGACAATCATCCAGCACCTGAGGTGGGTGTTGCCAGGGGATGAAAGCCTGAAGTTCATTCTTGTTAATGTAGCAGTGATTTCCAGATGCTGCCTGTCCTGGCTACAAAATGTGAGTCAAGCTATTTCCTTACACTTTCCTGGATCCCACTCATAGGGTCACATTCGAAAGGGCCTATGTGTGCATCCAAAATCTGGATTTTTTTTAGGGAGTTTTTTATTTTATTTTTGTCCTAGGGCCTCACACATGCTAGGCAGTCACTTTAAGGCAAGAGGTTGGCCAGCAGGAAGGAGACAGGGATGCTGAAGGCCTGATTAAGGTAGTAGCAGACAGAACGGACAGGATAGAGAAGAGAATTTGCAAAGGTGTTTCCACAGGTAGGTTGTGTCAGTCAAGCTTGTTGGCTTGGGGATGGGTGGAATCAGTTGAAGGTGACTCTGGTTTATGATACGGGTAGCTGGGTAGATCATGAGGTTGCCATGAACTAAAATTGGGATCACAGAGGAGGAGGGGGAAGATGAGTTCAGCCTTGGACCTGTGTGACACTGAAGAGACTACAGAGTCCGTTTGGAGATACGCTTGGGTGGGGGTGTCTGGAGCTGGAGTGGATGTGGTAAGGTGGGAATTGGGCCAGGCAGAGCCTTTCTAGGAGCCAGGTCTTCCTCCCCAGTCCAATGGGACGTGCCCCCTTCATGGTAAAGGCACATTTCTGGGTTTCTTCACTCTTGCCCCAAATGGCTGATGGCAAGAGGTGGGTTTCCAGTAGGTCAGCTCACGTCTGGCATCTTCTATACCCAGTTTGGAACCTGTTGTTAATTATCCCAGTTGAAGTGAAGGGCTCAAGTCAACAACTTTGGATAACCCACTACTATTGTGGACTGCTGGACTGTGTTGGATTGTTTTGCTGAATTCATGCACCTATAGTATTTAGATGCTAATAGAATACCCCATTTCTGACAGGACTAAACACAAAAAGGGGCTATAAAGGAAGGACCATTTTGTATTTGTATATGCAGAATTGTTAGGATAGATATACAGCTACTTTTGCTTAACTCAGTGAGTAGAAAGATTTGTACTAATAGTGTTTGGATAGGATATCCTGTCTGCTTCTTGTACTATGGATAACCACTAAGAACAATGTACAGTGTATTAATTATTGAAACTGTCCTATTAATCAAGTTTGGAACTATCTCATTAATATTTGTTTCTCAATAAATAAATAAAAATTTAAAAAAAATCTGTAAGTCCCAATTGCAGTTTCACCCAGACTCAGCCAACCGCTGTACAAATGGAGCAAAACCCTAGCCTTGTGTTACTGTTGGCTCAATTGAGCTGAGCTCTATGCATGGTTTCTCAGTTAAGTAGGGCTTAGCCATTGCTTGGTGGTATTTGCATTTCATCTTTCCCATCTCACCCTCACCCTATCCAGAAATCAGGTCTGTCTCCCAAGTACCCTATATTTCTTGCTTTCTCCTCTGCCTTGTTTCTTGCCCCTTTCCTGGACTTCAGAGGCATAGTGGAAGCCCTTCTCCTTTCAGAGGCCCACTTTCCACCCAACACCAACTGTTTCTTTTCTAGCACCACTCACTTCACCCCCCTGTCTTTTGAGGTTCCTTGGTGCATGCCTTGGCGCATGGTTGGAACTGATACCCCTTGTGCCGTCTTGGAGGTTCCAGAGCCAGGAGCCTCTCACCTACTGCCCTCTTGACTGGGTGTGCATCTTTGTTTTGGTGAAGTCAGATTGCCTGTTTGTTAGCCTGCGGAAAAGAAGATGAAAAGGGTTAATACTGCAACTCCTAGAATTTTGCCCTAGGAAATGCTCAGTGAGGATTGTGTATTAACAAGAATTCCTTTTCTGAGCCTCCTCCTCTTAAGTACAAAGGCTTAACCTCTCTATTACCTCTTACCTCTGTCTTCTCAGCCATCATCTGGTGTTCTCATCTACTTGTTTTAAAAAAAGAACTTTCACTTATATCCCCACCCCAGCCCTTTCTAGTTCCTCTGCTAACTTTTGATGCCACCTACTGTGGCAGGGCAATGTTCCTGGCTCCGTGCAGCTGGCTTTTGCCTTATTGCAGTGCTAAAGCTGCTGTGGACAAGGTAATACATGATATCCACACCAGTAGGTCAACTGGGTGCTTCTCAGGTCTCATCATAGTGGAATATCTTCTTGCATCTGGCCTTAGGATTTCTTTTAAGATTATTTACTTCTTGACTTTTTCTATCCATTTTGTACTTCTTGGTTCTCTTCTTTTCTCCTGACCACAGCAATTTAGATTCTTTTATACCTTTGGATTATACTGGATTTTGCATTAATGAGTTAATGGTTAATTTAGGAGAGCAGTCTCAGTGGGTCCTTAAGGGTGAAACCTGCTTTCTTAGAGCAAAGGAGTGAATCAGAGGTAGAGTAGGAGGGCACTGGAGGGATCCCCGTGTGATTAGACAGCTAGGTGAATCTGAGTAAGACATAGCCTTCACGTGCTTATTTATACCCCAGGTACCATGCTATCAGCACCACTGTGGGAACCAGCGCAAAAGATGAATTCAGAGCATGACATACAGTGTTCAACTGAGGTGGAACATTTTCCTGAGTGAAACAGTTATCTGACCTAAAGTATTGTCAGGGAGCCTTGAATGCAATTGGAAAGCTCAATGGACCATCCATGGTCTGCTGGTGTCAGCCTGCGATTTTGAGATGGGCAAGCCATAAGTGCTGGTGGGGTACTTGAAACACACACCTCACTTTCAGCTAAAGACCCCAAGAATACCTTCTGCTCCCCACATGATGCTGAGATGGACATCTCCAGGATTTTTCAGTGTCACTATTTTTATGCTCTCTGAAAGGATCACACCATATTCTTAATGAGGTATTCTTTTGTACATAGCTGAGCAGTGTGTTCAATACACAACTTATGGAGGTGACTGGAACTCTGGATTTTGATTTCTCATTTAGAATTTATTTATTGTATTCTAAATGATTTCTTATCATTTAGAATTTATTTGGAAACAATATTCCATATGAAAAGGTATCAGGCCTTATGACTGCTCCTTCACTCTTCAGTTCATTGATTCCATAGATACTTGATTACTGAGCTTTTCTGTGGGCCAGGTACTCTTCTGGGTTCTCAGAATTTAATAGGAATTGAAAGACTAAGTATACATTCAAATGGTGATAATCTTCTGCGAGAAGCTATGAAACAGAGGCTCAGCTTAAACCTTAAAAATGCCTTGTTCACTGTTTTAATTAATACTGCAGTTTTTATTCAGTTAAAGACAGTGTTCCCTCCTCCCATTTAGATTTATTGGCAACTTTTGCAAATTGTGCATTTTGTGTGGAGCCTTCCTCTGGGAGGCAGTAACCCTTACATTTTGTTACCTTAGTGGAAACTGAAAATTAATCATTTTTATTTTAGCTGGGTTTCTGTTTTGGGCCAAGAATAATTTGGCCTGTTGTTTGGGGGCTTGCTGGGGCATGCTGGAGATTGAACACTGAGCCATCAGGCCCCAACCTTTTTGGCATTATGGACTGGTTGCATTGAAGACAATTTTTCCATAGACGGGTGGAAGGGGGCAACAGTTTGGGGACAGTTCAAGCACATTACATTTATTGTGTATTTTATTTTCATTACATTGTAATGTTTAATTATATACCTGAGTATAACGCAGAACCAGTGAGCTTGCATCTAAATGGACCCACTGATGTGAGGGAGACAGTGATACCCAAAGTGTGTTGCTTATGTCTGGTGTACTTTTAGTCTCATTTTGGTTGCAATCACTACAGAAAACGCTGCTCCGCAAGGATAGAATGTTGTACATGGAAACAGGAGTGCCTTCATGGCAGTTTCAGGACATCTTCATGACTCATCCAGAACATATGGAGATTTGAAGTTGCCTCTTTTAAGGCCACCATCATTTGCAGTCTTTTTTTTTTTTTTAATGTATTTGGTATAAGTTCTCACTTCGCAGCTCAGACTCTTAGTGATCCTCCTGTTTTCAGCCTCCACAGCACTGGGATTATAGGCGTAAGCCAGTGCACATGGTCTCGGTGACTGGCTCAGCACACCGGTGGTGGGGCTGGCATGGCATGTGGTGCTGGGGATCGAACCCTTGTTCCTGAGCTTGCCTAAGCAGGTGCTTAGTCCATTGAGCTGTCTTACCAGCCCTAGTCTCTTTTAAACATTTATTTATTTTTTTTTATTTTTTAAAGAGAGTATAAATTAGAGTTAAAAGAAAAAATTACAAGTGGTACAGAATTCCACTTAACAAAGTAGTATGAATTTCATAGTATTTGTTGTAATACATGGTGTTGTCTTCCAACCAGTTATTCATATTACCAGATATACACATGTAAAATTGGAAGAAGAAAAAAAGAAAGAAGAAGAGAAAAAGTACAAACAATTGGAAAAAGGAAACAAAACAAAGTATTATCTGCTCTTTTCCATAGACCAACACAGATGTGCAGCACAAGTTATCCAAACTATCCTGCTTACATACCTAGATAAATCTCTTTCTCCCACTCCCTCTCCTGCCCTTTGCAACTCAGTAACTCTTTCCTTTTAAATAAGCTCATTCCTTTTTCCCAGTATCTGTTGTGCCCTTCACAGTCTTAAGCACTAGATACTCTAGCATGGACAAAGTCATTTCACCTGCTAATTAAAAATGGGATGTGAGTCTGTTCCTTTCTGGTTCAGGGGTCTTTTGTGGTTGCAGAATCTCAGTTCTTTTGAATTCTATGACAGGTAATCATGGTAGAAGAAAGAGGGCCCTGGTTCAGTCATTTAAAATCTCTGCTAACGTCTGAAGCACAGCAAAAAATCTTAATATTCACTTGTTCCCCCATAATTCCAGTTTGGCTTTGAATACATCCACTTTATTTGTTGTCTTTTTTTTTTTTTTTTTTTTTTTTTCTGTGCCAGGGATTGAACTCGGGACCTTGCATTTGCCAGGGAAGCACTTATTCTATTGAGCTATCTCCCTGGCCCTTATTTGTTGTCTTGAACACAGTTGTTATTCTTCCCCAAAGTGACAGTTTCTGTTTGTTGAGAAGGTTGAATATGTCACATGAATAAGGAAGTTTTGTGATCCATTGGTGTCACTGAAATGTATTGCTAGTGGTGACTTTTTTTTTTTTTTTCTAAAATTTCTGGAGTGGTTCATAACTAAAATTCCTGGCCAGTGCTCTATCTTTATAAGGCTATCTTTTTACTCCTCACAGAGCTGTACATACAGATGTGTAGTAAGACCATGAACTTTGTTATGGTTTATATCTAGATGTTCCTGCAAAGCCTCATATACTCAGAGGTGGGGCTTTTGAAAGGTGACTAAATCTTTTGTGTGTGACACTGGCTTGGTCCACTGATGGATTTATAGCTGGGTGTGTGTTGGAGGGGTGATGCTGGGAAGTGAAGCCTCAGGGGAGGAGGTGGGATATATCCCTCCTGCTTTGAATGCTCACAGCTTCCTGCCTACCACGCCATGTCCTCTTTCATGCTGTCCTGCCTTGGAGCCAACTGACTATGGACCAAAACCTCTACAGACTGTGAGCTAAATAAACCTTTCTTCCTTTAACATGTATGAGGTATTTTGTTCCAGGAGTGAGAAAGTAACTAAGATACACTTTAATGTAGTTGATAATTTTAATTGCATCCTATAAGACATTGTTAAGTTTGTATTTTGGCTGGTCAGCATTTCTCCCTCCCTCCCTCCCTCCTTCCCTCCCTCCCTCTCTCTCTCTCTTTCTTCTTTTTTTGTGAGACAAGGACTTGCTGTGCAGTTCTTTGTAGTCCAGGCCTGTCTCCCAACTCACAACAAGCCTCCTGCCTCAGCCTCCTGAGTGCTGAGATTACAGGTTGAGCCACCATGCCTGCCGTTAGTCAACATTTCTTTATGGCTGCCACAGTGTGTAGGCTTGCATTCAGAAGTGACCTCTGACTGTCTAGTGAAACCAGAAAGCCATTAAGCCATGACAACTACTCTGTCCCTGTATAAAACATAAATGACAAGTTGTTTTCTTATTATATAGTCATTATCATTCAAAGACTTGAATCACTTCTGCAGTTACGGTATTAGTTGGCAATGAAAGTACACATAACATATCCTCTTACACAACCTCCTGAAGATACATCACACCAATACTCTTGCACAACTTCCTCAAAGATACATTACACAAAAGCAAGTTTGTTTGTTTGTTTGTTTTGTGGAACCAGGGATTGAACTCAGGCCCTTGTGCTTTCCAGGGAAGCATTTACTCTACTGAGGCATCTCCTCAGCCCCAAAGCAAGTATTTTTGCTTGTTTTTTTTTCAGAACTGGGGATTCAACTCAAGCCCTTGTGCTTGCCAGAGAAGCGTATTCCACTGAGCCATCTCCCCAGCCCCTGTTTGTTTGTTTTTGATGCAGGGTCTTAGTACACAGTTCGGACTCACAGTGAGCCTCATGTGTCAGCTTATGTAGCACTGGGATTACAGGCATGTGCCACCATACCTGGTTTTGGAGCTGGCACGGCCCACCCAGGGTTTCAGAGCCAACATGGTGTGCGGTACCGAGGATCGAACTCGGGACCTTGTCTTTGCCAGGCAGCTGCTTAGACTGCCAAGCTATCCGTCCAGCGCTGCCTTGTTATATCAGGGGTCTTAAGGCTTGGATTGTGTACTGCAGCACCACAGTGAGACAAGGACTTGCTGTGCAGTTCTTTGTAGTCCGGGCCTGTCTCCCATTAATCCTCTCTGCCAGTTGTGACTCAGTATCCTCTGCTATTTCATCATTTCATCTAGTTATGGTGGTAGGCAAAAGCAGAATACACCACCTTTTGAACTGCAGCGTGCCCTAAAAATTCATGATGAATGTCATTAGCAGCCAGCAGGACCAACCCCTACCATTAGCCACAAGAATGATGCTCCTAGTGCAGATACATTTGATGCAGTAAGTGCCTTTAAAAAACTGCTTTTGTTCACTGTGTTCATTTTTTTCTTTCCTCCAAAGGCTTTGCACAGTGCTTTGTCTCCATGTGAAGGCTTGGAGAATTAATCACCTGTTTCAGTGAATCCATAATTTAAGTAAGATTTTTGATATTTTCTTTTAAACATAGCCTTTTAGTTGGCTGTCTTAATTTTCTGCTGTCTCATCATTGGGTCTTGCCCCTTTTTCACAGAAACTCTCCAGTGATGTTTGTTCTGTGCTCTTTTTGGCTGGGCTTTGCTTATATTGTCCAAAAGTATAGCTGAGATAAGAGTGTAGTGCAGGAAAGAAGCATAGATGGAAGTGCTAAATTAGATAATGGGTGGACCATGTGCAGACTAAAATAAGTGTTGGATCTGATTTAAAGCCTGCTGCAATATGCAGTTATACAATTGAAGTGCATCAACTCACTTGCCACTATAAACCGTGACACCAGGGACAGCTTCATTTTCACTGCTATATACTGATAGGATTTTGACAGGAATCTACACACAATTGATTTTTATGGTCTCTTTGCAATGAAATCTCTCTGCTAATGTTAATCTGTATTTGCAGCTACTCCTCAGCACTAGCATCATTACCACAGCTCTACCTCAGATCATCAAGCATTAGAGTCTTATAAGGAGCACAAGACCTAGACCCCTCACATGCATAGGTCACATCAGAGTTCTCCTATGAGAATCTAATGCTGATGATGATCTGACAAGAAGTGGAGCTCAGACAGTAACAGGGTGTTGAAGAGTGGCTGTAATACAGATGAGGTTTCATTTGCTTGAACCTTATCATTCACCTCCTGTGCAGGTGGGTTTGTGACAGGCTATGGCCTCGTACCAGTTCATGGACTGGGGTTTGTAATGCCTGAACTGAGTTGCATCCACAGCCCTTTCTTATTTTGAGGCAGGTCCTCAAAAATTGCCCATCCTGACCTTTTGAAGGGTGATGAATATCTCCATTTCTCTTCTAATCAAGCCTGGGTTGCCCAAACCATGCACAGCTTCTTTTAAGGTCAGATTTTGGGAGTGATCCATTCCCCACATTTCTTGAGTGTTTTGTCCTGGAACCTCTGAAACTCCTAAGAAACAGTATGTATTCATGAGTCTTAGCTGAGAATGAAACAAAAACATTAACAAAGGCAGGGAAGATGCTTTTTCAAATACCTTTGCATTGTAAAAGTGAGAATAACCATTTTGTAGAAAACTTGGAAAATACATGTAAGCACTGTTAGCATTTCTTTTCTTTTCCTGCATGTTTATGTTGTTTTAAAACAGCTGCTTATTGTAAAGGCAGTATATGTTCATCAAAGAAACCTCTGAAATAGAAAAGCACCAAGAAAAAATAAAATGGCATTACATTAGAAGACTTTTTTTTTTCTTTTTTTATGAATTTAGGACAGGGTCTACAGGGTGTACAGGGTCTCGCTGTGTATATCGGACTCATAGTGGTTCTCCTGTTTCCAGCCTCCCAAGCACTAGGATTACAGGTGCACGCCACCATGCCCAGTCTGTTGTCATCTTAATGAGCCCTGGGGGTGGGGCCGGTACAGCATGCCAGGGATCAAACCCCAGCTGCTGCACTCTGCTGAAGCAGGTGCGTTAGTCCACTGAGCTATCTGGCCTGTCCAGCATTGACATTTGGGTGTTTATTCTGTTTTTTCTTTTCCAGTGCAAAAGTGAAAAACTAAAAATACAAATGAATTTGTCACACATAAATATTAGCTTGTAATTTTCTTTCATTTCACCCCACAGAATTTTAAAAATACAATCATAATGATTATTATGTGGTCTGTTCTTTTGTATTCTGCTTCTCTCTGTCCTCATTTCTCCTTCCTCCTTCCTTTTTTCTTTCCTGAAACATTTCCATAAGTACTGTTCTTGCAGAATGAGGTGATGTCTTCCTGTTTTTTTCTCTGTTATAGTAATGTTAAGAGCATCTTAAATTTCAGATATTCCTAGATGTAAAAGCAGGTTAAAGTACATTGTTTTATTTCTTTTGGTACACACTACTGAATTCCAGCCCCAAAGGTTGGTGCTAATTTAAAACTTCAGCAAAGTAAGGGAAAAATTGCTTTACATATTACATTGAATTTTCACAGCTGCCCTGTAGACATGAGTATTGTTCTTCTCCCTGATCCCACAAATGAGTATATTGAGGTTCATAAAATAATTTTCCCAAGGCCCTATAGCTAGTATGTAGAAGAGCTGGATTTCAGCTAAATTTGCCTGCTTCTATCAATTGTGTTCTTAGTTTTTTTGATACAAGGTCTCACTCTATAGTTCATGCTGGCCTTGAACTCACTGTGTACCCTAGGCTGGCCTCAAACTTGCATTGATCTTCCTGTCTCTGCCTCCCAGATGCTGGGTTTACAGGCATGCATTAGCACACCTCGTTTATAGCTTGTACTTTTTTTCATTTTATCATTCCATATTGATGGTCTAGTCCCTGTAAGGGCAAATAACTATGATAATATGACTCATACACCTTAGAACTACTATCTATGAAATGAATCATAAGTTAAGTAAATTCTGTGTATCTGTTATCCAGGTGTCCCTCCAAAGCCTCATGTAGTCAGTGTGGTGGCTCCTAGAGTTTGGGATTAATTCATCATCCAATACTGGGATTAAGGGTGTGAGTGCAGCACCTGTACTGGGGCAGATAATCTACATGACAATGTATAGAGGGGAGAGAGGCTTGCTAGCAGCCAGCTGCTGCCCCTCCTTTGGCTTTTTGTTATTTTCTGCCTCCATGAACAGCTGCCCTCTGCCATGTGCCACTCGACCTTGGAGCCAGCTGAGTATGGACTGAAACCTCCACTAACTGTGAGCTAAATAAACCTTTCCTTCCTTCATTATGGGTGTCAGATATTTTGTTCCAGCAACAAGGAAAAAGTAACTAAGACTGAATTCATATAGTTTATCATTTCTTATTCAATAACTAGTAGAAGGTGAGTGAAAAATACAGTGAATGTTTAAGTTAAAACTTTTTTGGTGGAACCAGGGATTGAACTCAGGCCCCTGTGCTTGCCAGGGAAGCGCTTATTCCACTGAGCCATCTCCCCGGCCCCTTAAAACTTTTTATTACTATTAAAGGACACATTGCCATAAATACCCCCTTGAACCTTCTGCCCTTGAACACACTTATCCTGTTATTCTTGTCACTTTGTGAAGCAGTTCTGAAAGTCCTCTTTTCTAATCTTGATTGTGCTGTCTGGCTTCCTCAGTGTGCTTTGTTGATTTAAAAACATTTACTTTTCGCTGTCATTTTGACTTTGGGGAGGAGCTGGAAGGAGCCAGAACTTCTGTGGTGCCAGATCTGGTGAATAGTGTCCTTTGGATCCATCGTCTTGTTTTCAGGAGATTGCTTTTTTGTTGGAGGTCACTCAGCAGCAGTATTCCTTATATTTTTTATCATACCTTTTAAAGACATGAAAGAGGACTTCTAGAACTGCTTCAGAAAATGGCACAAATGACAGTATGTTCAAAGTGGGGGCAGTTATGTTGAGGGTATTAATGGACATGGGTCTTTTACTGTAACCTTTAATTACCATATCTTTTAGTCAGATTTTGTAGGTGTAAGCTTTTGTTAATTTTTCTTACAGCAATTTGCTACAGCTAGGCACTGCTTGAAGCAATTTACATATATTGTTTAGTTCTCAGAACAACCCTGTTAGTTGGGTACAGTTACTGTGCAGCATGCAGTTCAAGAAGTTGAGGCACAGATTTTTAAGTGACTTTCTCGGGGTCACCTGGCTATAAAGGAGCAAGGCTAGAATTTACACCAAGGCAGCCTGGCCTCAAGTGTCTGCTGCATACTACTGTTTATCCACTTTGAAGGCATCTGTCTCCATGTGTGTGTCCTGACTGCGAAGGTCTTCATAGACTGATGATAAAATCTTGCTAAGGTTAATAGTGGGGCTCTTGTCTCAGTCACTGCAACAGCACCAGTGTGACCCAGCAAGTTCCATCTTGTTTACTCTTTGCTTGATCATGGCAGCTTTCAGTCCGAGAGTCTGCTCCCCATACTAAGGTTAAAGTCTGGTTTGCTTTCATTAGATATGTTCCTGCCCAGTTAGGATGTTTTGTAGTAAATAATTCTGTGTGTGTGTGTGTGTGTGTGTGTGTGTGTGTGTGTGTGTGAGAGAGAGAGAGAGAGAGAGAGAGAGAGAGTTACATTATCTCCCGCTCTTCCCTTAGCAAGTTACATCTTCTTTACCAGACTTTTTCATTTGGAACTTATCCAATATCAGTTTTAGTAATGAAAGTAGAGTTACCTTCCACTAAGCTACTTTAAAAATACATCACCTGTAGAATTTTTTTTTTTCCAAAACTGGGGATTGAACTCAGGCCCTTGTGCGTGCCAGGGAAGCTCTTATTCCACTGAGCCATCTCCCTGGCCCCTAGAATTTTTTTGAAGAATGCAACTTGATAATTTACCACAGCATTTTAGAAATATGTTTTCTGAAACACCCCAAGAGTTCTGAAGATTCATCCCAACTTACAAATGAGAATTACAATTTAAGTCTCATTTAAGTCATGTTTTTCTCCCAGGTGTTTTCCCCTAGACTTTATAAATTACATTGCCTTTGTTCTCATCCATTTCATGAGTCATGATGACACAGTGGAGAAAACAGACCTAAGTAGGTAGGAATGTTGTCGGCTGTATTTTCTAGTGATTGACAAAGCATATTAACGTGTGGCAATTTACAGCAAAAGAAAGTTGTTTTAATTTTATTAACTTCTGAAACTTACTGGGGGTAGAATACAGCATTTTAGGAAGAAGCAAAATTTCATTATACTGCCCAGACTTGCTCTTTGTTTACATATTCTGGTTGTGTAAAGTTTTCCTTTCTTTTTTTTTTTTTTTTTTTTTTTTTTTTTTTTTTTTTTTTTTTTTTTTTTTTTTTTTTTTTTTTTTTTTTTTTTTTTTTTTTTTTTGTCTTTTTGAGACAGGGTCTCACTGTGCAGTTCAGGCTGGCCTTAAGCTCACTTTGTAGCTCAGGCTGGTCTCGAACTCACAACAGTCCTGCTGCCTCAGCCTCCCTAGTGCTGGGATTACAGGCCTGTGCCACCACGCCCAGCTAAGTTTTTCATTGTTATGTTTACATGCATCTTGTATTAGCCACTTTGTTACTAGGACTAAATATCTGACACCCTATAATTTAAAGGAGCACAAGTTTATTTTGGCTTACAGTTTTTGGGAGGATTTGGTCCATGAATGGCCAGCTCCAAGGCAGGAAGGACATGTGAGAAGGGTTTGGCAGAGGAAGCTGCTCCCCTTGTGACAGCCAGGAAGTAGGAAGAGAAGGGAGCAGCTGGGCAGGGACATGTACCCCGTGGGCCGGCCATGTCCTATGCCCCACCTCCAACCAGACCCAACTCCTGATGGCAAGTCATGACTTAGTCACCTTCCCAAAGCTCCACTTCTGAACACATGAGGTTTTGTGCAGATACCCTAGGTCTAAACCATAACACATGCACACATTTTAAAAAGCAAAATCAGTCTAGTTTTGATTTTCATTTAACCTTCTGAAATAAATTTACCCATGTCATGAACAATCTTCAAAGGTGAGTTAAAATTTTTATTTTTGTTCTACTACAAAATTGGATCCTGCTTGCTTTTAAAAAAATACACAAATTCAAACATGACACAAATACTTTAAGAATGTCTAGTTGTAAATAATTAGGTCTGCCACCCAAATAACCAACTGTGGTCACAGAATTGTAGCCTTGTGCCACTCTTGATCTCTTTTTTTTTCTTTTTTTTTTTTTTTTTTTTTTTTTTTTTTTTTTTTTTTTTTTTTTTTTTTTTTTTTTTGCAGAACCAGGGATTGAACTCAGTCCTTTGAGCTTACCAGGGAAGCTCTTACTCCACTGAGCCATCTCCCTGGCCCTTTGATCTCTTGCTAAGTTCTTGCAGAGATGTGTTACTCTAGCTTTTCTGGTCTAGAAGCCTGTCTTTCTCTCCAAACTCTTGTAACAACTCAGCATGATAATTTTTGTCAATAGATTAATTAATTTCATTTTATTGTTATCGAAGTTTGTATTTCTTTGAGTGTCTGAGAAAGTGAACCTTTTTCCACTTGCATATTTATCTTTCAGTTTTGGTTTAGGTCACCACTTATGGTGGTTGCCTTTATCATTTTAAATAGTGAACAAGACCCCTTTTTACATTTACAGTTTTTGGCACAATGAGTAGGCTTCACTGTAAATATGAGATGTTAGTGTCTGCTCAGCTTCCTAGTTCATGTTGTATATGTGGAGTGTGTGCTGACAGCCTGTTCTGTAATAATCCTGTTGTGCTTTGTCTGTTGATGTTATGTAGAAAATCAATGATAACTGTGCTGACATTATTGTGATTATTTACTGTGGAATCAGGCATGTTGTGGAAAGTGTGTCCCAGGCCGGTAAACCCGGGCTGCCTCAGTCAGCCTCTTAATTTCTTTTGCTGTTTCTTGGCTACTTTTTAAGATCTTGTTAGCTGCTGCTATTTCTCGAATTTGCGTCATCTGTTGTCTTGGCGTGTGTTTTGGGTTTTGTCTTCATGCTGTAGTCCTGGAATAAACTTTTTCTCGCTGTGTGAGGACATGTGTGGTGAACTTGGTGGACCCTGAATGACCGGAACCTGAAGTGCATTGTGTGGGGCTCCTGCTAGTTTGTAGGGAGGTGGTTTTCCCCACAGGCCCCTACTGTAAATGGCAAGGTGGGTGCAGATTCTGCTGCAGGGTGCAGAGCACAAGGTGGCTGGCTCCCTGTAGGGTGTGAAGCTTTGGGGGTAGGTGGCTGGTGACTGTGTGAACCCCCTGCAACTGAGAGCTAGGGAGACTTGGGGAGAGAGAGAGAGAGAGAGAGAGAGAGAGAGAGAGAGAGAGAGAATGTCTTCATGTGTGTGTCTGTGTGTAATTTTCACTCTGGAGCAAAGTTGCCCTTCTTACCTCCATTCTCTTCCCTTCTCTGTTACCTGTGTGTGCTCTCTCGGAAGTTTAAAGTTTCCCCAAGTTCTTGACTTTGTTCCTCAAATTTCCAATTTCCTTTTTCTTTGTAGAAAGTTTGTGGTGTTTTATTTTGGGAAAGGAGCCTCCTTCCTGCTAGGGTGGTAGAACAAATGGCTGTTGGTGAGAAAGAATGTGAGAAAATGGGTTTGAGGTCTTCTGATGTGTGTGCTTGGAGGCATTAATATCGTACTATTACAGGTAGCTTTAAACAATTTACTAGGGGCCAGGGAAATGGCTCAGTAGAATAAGTACTTCCTTGGCAAGCACAAGTGCCTGAGTTCAATCCCTGGTTCTGCCAAAAAAAAACCAATTTGCTAAATACCACCAAGTTGTTTTTTGTTTTTTTTTTTTTTTAAAGTCCTGATTATACTAAAGCAGAAAAATCTTGATTTGGTACTAGTTGTAAATACCTCTGTAATACCAGGGAGTTTCCCATTATAACAGAGCAGGCTTTTTCTGTCAGCAACAATTATTAGTTAGATAACTTGATTTTGTTTCTGTGTATTTATTTTTTGTAGTGACCTGCTGTTACAAGGTGACACTTACTTTCTATTTGCTGTAATGAGATATGAAGTTCCCTTTAACATACTTTCATGTGTGCAAATCCTGGTGAGGTATTAAGGAGAACACTCAGTGGGAGGGTGGTAACTCTGAGATGGGCCATCACCTACACTGGTACTGTTTGAGAAATGTTGTAAATGGTGCTGCCAGTGGCTCATGTTCCTCCTCAGATCTTGGTTTTATCTCCTGCTTCCCTGGATTCATTTGAAAGGAGCTATTTCTCGGTGTCTTGAGGGTTCTTACAACTTGGGAAAGCAGGAAAATGAACAGGTGTGCCTGGCCTGCGTTCGTACCCTGGACTTTGTCTCACTGTCTCTTTGGTCTGTCTCATTGCTTGTCTCAACTCTTTGTCCCTTTCAGACCTGCTGGTAGCGCTTGTGGTTTCAGTGGGACTTTTCCTTCTCCTTTGCTGGTTGTTTCTCAGCACTAGTGGTTGGAGGTGTTTAGCAGCTTGCAGACTGTTGTCTCCTCACAGCGGGGCTGGATGCTGCAGGGCCATGTAGCAGCCCAGACTTGGAGGTCTGCAGCTTGGTGGAGCAAGTCAGGTCCTCTGAATTGTCAGACTCAGGGTTCTGCACCTGTTTGATATGTAGGGTTTTTGTCCCTTTCCTCTTAATAGGTAGTGCATGCAGTCTGCGTTAAAAAATGTGCTGAAGCACACAGCTGGCCATCATCCTTGATTGCCGTGAAAGTCACAGCATGAGACTCTGTTGCCTGGCACCCTTGCCTGTTGCCCTCATTTGCTTGGGTGAGCTTTACTGCATCTCTCAACACCTGGAGTTGTCCTTGGCTTGGTATGACACTGTTACTGATGAATACCACCCTCAGTAATGCTTCTCCAGGGCAGACCTGGGGACAGGTGGGTCACCCAGCCCTCTGTTTTAGGAGGAGGGGTAGGGTAAAGAAGGAGTTATTTGCCAGTACTCTTCAGGTGGGGCATTCAGACAGGAACCTTGATTTCTGTTTTCTCCTGGGGTGGGTGACTGCCGCTGTCAGGGCCAACGTGGTGCGCAGAAGTAGCCCGCTGAGCATGTGCAGCTCTCTGGCCATGGACCCCTTTCACTGCCTGGCCTCCTCAGACGTTGGATTTGCAACATGTCTTCCTGCCAGTAACCACACCTTTCTACATTTTGGAATGATACTTTCTTCTCTCTTAACAGTTTATTGCACAGGACCTGAGGGCTTGTTCCTATTGTTGAATGTCCCATTTGCATGTAATCGCCATGCTTTTCTTTCTCGTTTGACTTTTGAAATTATTTCATTATAATTGTATTTCTCAATCTAACTAGAACTTTCAGCAGTGACCGCTGTTTGGGTGTAGTGAAAGTATCAGCATTTGTGTAAAAATCTCCGTTGGAACATAAGTCTTAACTGGGATCCTGTACGGGGGCAGGGCCAAAATAAAAACCGCAGGTCCTGTGCTGTGGTGCTTGTCACTTCAACGTGCTGTTCTCTGGTGAGCAAGCCTCGGTGTTCAGCACTGCCTCAAAACATTTTTCCTTGAAATTTTACTGTTCCTCATCCCCTAATGCATACTGTCTGTGCATTTCAGATGTAGGTCATGTTTTTGTGTCTAGTGGGCAGTCCTCCTTCCTGACCCCCACGCCCTTCCTGGAAATGTCTTAGCCCTTTTTTCTGTTTGTTTTCTTGATAAACTGTCTAACCTTCAGTGCAGTAACAAGAGTGTATTGGCTGTCCTCCTGAGCCAGGCATTCTGCCCAGTTGCTTGGGGACCTGTATGAGGAGCAGACAAAGTGGCAGGTGCCCCATTGAATTCTCCCCCATGCATTAGGGACAGGAAACATTTCACAGGCAGCTTTCAGCATCTTCTAAACACCATAGGGAAACAAAAATAAACTGGGACCTTTTGATCCTCTAACAGCTTATTACTGAGGTCTATGAGATAGCCACGGGGGTATACACATTCTTCACTAACTTGGCCCAGATTATGAATTGTGATAGAGACAAAAAGTGTTCCTCTCAGTGTGTGAACTCAGGACCCTGCACTTGCCAGGCAAGTGCTTATTCTACTGAGCTATCTCCCCAGCCCTTTCACCATTATTTTTGATTTAGTACCTTTTTAATGAAAAGATCTTAAGACACTTCATAAGGTAGCAAGCAGATCACCTCATTCTTGTGGGAACCCTGGGGAGTTTACTAAGTAGTTAAGTAGTCAGAAATGGGAAAAACCAGCACTGTGGTAGGATATGGTGGCCACTTCTCTCAAGAGTGTGAACCACACTGGACTTTTTTGACATGTGTATTTTTATATGCCAGACTTGTTGCGGCAGTCAGAGTTGCTGCCTCTTCCCGCCCCCAGCTGTTTTTAGCTAGTTTTGAGCTGCACCTACAACAGCCCACACAATTAAGCTCTGCAAAACCTGTGCTTGGCGTCTTCAGTACTAAGGTAAAATTCACATAACATAAAATTCACTGTTCTTGCCATTGTAGAGTGCACACTTGGTGGCTTGTAGTATATTTATATTTGTGTGAATAACACTAAAGTTTAATTTCAGAACATTTCATCATCCCAGAGAGGAATCTCAGACTCATAGGCTGTCATTCTCCATTCCCCCTGCCCTGATGACCGCTTATCTGCTGTAGATCCCTAGGGAGTTTTAGACTTGGAACTATCATGTCATGGTGTCACAATAAGTGGCTTTTGTGTCTGGCTTTCACTTAGCTTAAAGTTTTTAACTCTTGTTCCTGTTGTAGCAGGGCTCATTCTTTTTGTGGCTGA